>ML780883.1:249336-285052 GCA_009831015.1 Picea engelmannii | reverse complement strand
TATATATATATATATATATATATTGATGACATATATCACTTCATCTTCAAAGTCCCTTTAGATAACATCAATGTTCTCCATCATCTCAAAACACCAATTACATTACAACATGAGCTTACAAAAATCCATTTTAATGGACTGATCTGAAACCGAGGTGACACTGATACCAAACTTGACTTGGTTCTAGGCCACTTAATGAAGGTCATACTTACAATCGTGGATCTATTGAACTTGATTACGTCAAAGGTGAAAATATGTTCTTATGAAGACTTGAATCCAAATTGAATATTAAGTTGGTGAATATATTTTTAGTCTCATATATGCATTAATAATCATAATTGCGGAAACAAAACATGCATAAGAAAACATGAGACAAGAAATTCACACATGAGGCAAGAGATCACTGAGTTGTTAACGAAGTTCACCATAGCCTTTTGGCTACGTCTCTGGATCCGCTTGGAATACAAATCACTTTATTGTCCTTCTAAAAGGGCTGAAACCTTCTCACAAAATGTGGCACATGCTCCTTATAGGGATAAAACCAAGAGAAACCTTCTCTCACACAAAAGGGATCTTAAGGCTCTCATATAAGTGATATTTCTTCTGACACCAGAAGGACTAAATTTGATCTCTCTCTCCACCAAGGGAAGATCCATAAAGGATTCATTCCTAGATATTTACATAGGGGGTTTATATAGTTTTCCTTAACTCCATAATTCGAGGAGACAAGATCCACAAATTTAGGATCTAATAACCACTCAAGGACAAAAATGAGAAAGCATCTCAACCAACTTGGAAGACCCTTAACTTCCTCCTTGAGACTAGGAAACCACTTGTGGTAAAGTGAGGAAGAGTCCAAACCAACTCATGAGACCCTTAACTTCCTCCTTAAAACTAGGAAACTAATTTGCCCTTAAAATTAGGAAACTAATTTGTGAGTTGGATTCTCTCAAAAAACTAATTCTCCATTTTTACAATTAAATGAATAATACGTGATATTCTAAAATTCACTTCAAGTATTAATCATTTTTCCAAATTTCATGAATAATACATGGGTTTCTCACACTTATTTCAAGTATTGATCATTTTTTTTACAACTTAAATAAATCATTCATGAGCATTAATTATTCTTTGCCACCTATTATCAATTAGCATTTTAATGATCTTCTTCATGGTATGAAAAATAATAGTTCCATGTGTGGAGATCCTCCTGTATCATGAACTCTCTTTAATTCCACTACTCAAAACAAGAAAATGAGTTCACCATTAGAGTCATTGTGAAATTCTAAGAAATTTGACTATAAAGTCGACCAAATTCCAAATTGACTCAATTTCACCCTCTTCGGTACGTAAAACAATGCACTAAAAGCTCATTAATGGCAATTTGGACTAATACTTTTACAAATGACCTCTGATCATAAAATAGACCTCAAATTCATGATTCTTGTGAAAAATCATGAAAAATGAGTATAAAGTTGCCTAGGTGCTATTAATATACCTCATGGCATGCTTTACAAGACACACCATATTTGGAATCCTTCTTTACATGCAAATTGAGACGTTTCTGTGCATTTTCATTGGGATCTGTGCACATAGGGATGTGTGCCATCCTTGGGATCCATTCCCAATATATAGGGCCTGGGATTTAACTCCCTATCTACAACAAATTGCAACTTAATTCTAAGTTTAGAGGAATCACGTAACAAGAAGAACTTGTTGGCATATTGGTTAGATCATTGGATAAATTGGAGGAGGTCATGGGTTATGTTCCCTGTGATCCTCTCCTTTGTTGGCATATTCGTTGGTTTGTTTTATATGTGGTTACAACCATATATTATATGGTTACAATGGTATAAAGTTCGTTAGACCCTGTGAATATATGACACGGTTATATGTTATATTATATGGGTCGAGGGATGAGGCCCTCTACCCTTATTTCCTCCATATAAACATTTTCCAAAACTTAAATGTAATCCGCACCATATAAGGTTAAGAACTAAAATGATGGCACGATGGTAGAAGGAACTTTGTTAAAGCTTATGGAGGCTGCAGGTTCAACCCTAGTTGACTCCATAATTTTTGGTAAACACTAACCAATAAAGGCCAATGTGAGGCTACCATGTGGAAGCCTCTCATTGGGTTAACCTTGCCACATAATTTTCCCACGTAACCTGTATGATCTACCACTTGCCAACCTGTGACTTGTCCACGTAACTTGCCTAGTCAGCGTATGGTGAGTCCATGTGGAACCTTGGGGTGTGGCCACGTCATCAGTGTACGATTTTATGGTCGTTCCATGTGTCACCCTTCCATTTGTGACACATGACACCTTTGACTTTGACTTTTTACCAAACTTTGACCAGCCATATCGTTTACATACGAACTCCGTTTGAGGCGAATTTTGCATTGTTGGAAAGAAAACGAAGAGCTCTACGCAATGATGTCCTTTTCTTGATCATTTGAGATGGTCAAATTTTGAGCACTTATGGATCCTCTTGGACCTCTATGTGCATTCCATATTCTCCTAGACCTCTGTGAGCATTCCTTAGATCCTCCTAGATCACAAAATAAATGTGGGGGTCTTATATTTGGATGTTGAACTTTGGCAATGGTGGAAATGGTATAGAAACACTTATAAAGGCTACATTACCTAGACCAGGTTTGTGCAAATACTTTATGCTTGTTTTGAACATGAATCACCATTTGGGATGTCAAACAAGCATAGTCATGGAATATATTACCACGTTTAAGAAATTGACAATCTACATAGAGGGCCAATCTAATTTATTTTGTAAATAATGTTTCATCAATGGTCTCAAGTAATCAATTAAAGCACATGTCATAATGCATCCCCCATAAACATGGTTGGAAGCTTGTGACAGAGATAAAAAATCTAAGATATTAATCAATGCACAAAACAAGAGACCTTTATTCATCACTCACCCTACACCCCCTATGGTGACTACTCCCACCTCCTCTAACTCACTGCTAGTTTTCATCCAAAGTAGTGAGTATCATCTAAAAAATCACATGTTTTCTATTGAAATTGGTAGTTGTGATATAGTTCTTTGGGAATAATGGTTGTGCACTTTGGGATCAATCACCATGGATTTCAAATAATTATACAGGAGCCTCATGCAAGAAGGGTAGAAACATACCATCAAGGGGCTTACTTTTAGTTCCCTTGAAATTATCACTTTTCATTGTATGGAGAACTGGTTGAAGAAAGGTCACTTAGGGGTGTTATCACACAGTTTAATGCCATGCAAGTAGTTGACACCACACCACAAGATATTCACCCTAATTTTTTGTTGGTTCTCTATATGCATCAGCAAGGATTTGAAACCCCGCAAGGTTTACCACCTTCACATGGGGAACATAACCATGGTATTCCCCTCATTTCATGAGGGGAACACTACATTTTTCCTCTGAGTCATGTGACTTGAGTGTAAAAAAATCACTAATATCGTGTTGAATGTGTGGGTATACCTCACAAGTAACCCTTTTCCAGTGGACCCAACAATACCGTGATTAGGGGTATATTTGAAAAGTGTCATTTCAATCTACCGGTTGTAGTGAGATAAGTGGAGAATAACACTTCTAAAAAATCTTCACTGGTCCCATGGTTCAAATTCACAACATGGCCAACTGAGAAAACTAGCAACAAGCTCCATCATCTTAGAACCAACAACATACCCAAATGACTCAGTTCCTACAACTAGAATACAAGGTGGCTAACATTGAATCCACACTCCAAGTTATGAAGGAAACAATGAAACAACAAGGAGACATCTTAAAATGACGGGAACACTACATTTCACCTCTTAGTCATACGATTTGTGTGTTAGAAAAGCACCAATATCATCTAGTTCATTAAGTCTTGAATGTTGGATATTGAAATGCACTCGATCATGGACCCATGGATAGAAGACCGAGGTCTATTCCCATGATCATACAAATGCCTTCAATCCATACTAAGAAGAGATGACCAATTCATATGTTATGCAGGGCTTTGTTTTGGGGATTATAAGGTTCCCTTTGTTGCATTTTTCATGCCAGTGAAGAAATAACCATTTTATTACAATGGTATTACATTCAATCAATATAGATAAAAATAGATTAGGTATTGCAGCTTCATTTTTCCTTGTTATTGATAGTTATGGATCTTTATCTTGATCAATTGGATCTTCTTCAGCCACATTTGGATTCACCAACTCACCAACATCAATCATAATAAGACTCACTTACCTGAATAAGGACTCACCCATCACCAACGTGAATCAAGTCAACATGAATATTTCCCACTTGCCAATGAGAGACTAAGCATTGAAGCCACTCACATTCACACTTGCAGTGTGAGTTCACCTCAAAAGTTGTCCATCTTCAAATCATGAAACTCAAAGTTGAAACCCTAATCACACATAACCAGATGTCATTAGTATATGCAATTTTTTCTTTTTCTACTCCGTCAATGATAAAAATATGGTTGTTATCCAATCATGACATAAATAATCTTATTTAAAAAAAAATATAGTTATATATATGGTTAAGAACGTGTGTTTCCTCCTAAGAGGTCACAAGTTCAAATCCAAAGGGGGGTAGGGTATTTATACCTCTGTAGACTTTACTAGTCAAATCGTTTGGTAGAGGAGGTCCCTTGTCCCACAAACAAGGGGGTCTCATACACCAATTTTGTGTTTGTCTTGGTCATGACATTAAAATTATATTATTATTATTATTATTATTATTATTATTATTATTTGGATTTTGTAATGTACTTAGAGAGGATAATATTGAGTCAAATCGTTTTGTAGAGGAGGTCCCTTGTCCCACAAACAAGGGGGTCTCATACACCAATTTTGTGTTTGTCTTGGTCATGACATTAAAATTATATTATTATTATTATTATTATTATTTGGATTTTGTAATGTACTTAGAGAGGATAATATTGAGTCACTACCAAAGAGGACAATGAGTCTAATGTGGCCATAATCATGGAATATGCCCACTTGGTTGTTGATGGGTAATAAATAGGCCCACTGGGTAGTTAAAAAGAAATAATATAATAATAAGGGGTCTATGCTTACTAACCCCTTATTATAATATTATTTCTTTTTAACTACCCAGTGGGCCTATTTATTACCCATCAACTAACAAGTGAAACTATTGCATGATTATGACTACATTACATTCATTATCCCCTTAAATATCTCTATATGTACAACATATTATTCTCTTTAGACACATTATAAATTTATACTATATTTTGATTTTCTATACAAATAAAAAAAATAGTTTTAAAACCTAGACAAAATGGAGTTTTGCTTAGCATATTGATTATTGAAGTGTAGTTATATTTAAAAAATAAAAACTTTGAATTAAAAAGGAAAATAGGATAGTTGTTATGAGAAAATTGTTTACGTTCACATTATAATTAAAATTGTTGACTAATAAGCTAATAATGCACAACCTATTGACTTTGATTGGTTGTTCTTGTACATGATTTTAAAACCTTTTGTGTAAATTTTAGGGTTAGAAAAACATTTTGAATTAAGATAAATTTGACCCCACTAAAAAGGATAAATTTTATGTTTAGAAAACAACATTTTGAATTAAATTTTATGTTTATAAAACAACTATTTGAATTAAGATAAAATTGACCCCACTAAAAGGATAAGTTTTTGAATTTTTATATAACTTTTGAAAAGTTTTTAGCACCTTGGTGTATGGATTCCAAAAGTAGGATGGTGAGAGTTCAATCCAATATACATTCGACATATTGAAGCCATTGACTCATAACTTTTAACATTTTTCCAAAAAGTTGGGAGCACGCCCCTTGGCGTGCTGGAATCATCGAAACTTAATGAAACATTTCATCATAAATTATAAATTAATTTTTATTATATTTAATATTTCAAAACATCAAACCTTATCTTTAATTTATATCGTTGTAATCATAGCTTTCATCGAAGCTTCGTTATTATTAGTTTTAAAATTTAATTTTCCATTTCTAAAAGTGGTATTCATAAAATTGCTTTCATAAAAGTTTTATTATTAATAATATAAATTTTTTTATTATTATAATAAATATTCTTATTTCGTTGACACGTTTAATAGATGTATGGGGTTCCAGTTTTGTTATTATTATTATAAGGTTTTTTTTTATTATAATACATATTCGTATTTCATTGACACGTTTATTTGATGTATGGGGTTCATCAAATTTTAGCTATCTTGATAGTAACAATTGAGATAATGTTTTATATTTTAAAAGAACATTTTATTTGTGGAGCTTGTTTTGTAAAGTTAGATCGAGTACCACTTTGTCTCTAATTGCCCTTCTAGAGTAGTTTTTTTTTATTATTCATCCCGAGACTTTATGACATATAAATATTTAAATTGATACAAAATATATCATGTTTTAAGGATTTAATGTTTTTTTTGGTTCAATTTTACTTAAGTTTATAATTAGAGATTAGTGGTCATGTTCTCAAAATATTGGCTTTGAAGTCTTCATTAAACTTTAGCAACAACACACCTTTGGGAATTTCATGAATGCTTTCGAAATTGGTTAAGACAAACAATGAGAAGTCACTTATGTTTATAATTGCGAGATTAATGGTCATGTCCTCAAAATATTGGTTTTGAAGCCTTCAATTAAAACCTTAGTATCAATACACCTTTGAGAATTTCATGAATGCTTTCGAAATTGGCTAAGACAAACAATGAGAAGCTTTGTCTATGCAAAAGAATAGAATTTCCTTCGAAATTGGCTAAGACAAATAATGAGAAGCTTTGTATATGCAAAGGAATAGAATTTCCTTCATAGAGGTGTTATCTTCATAGTCTGCAACAAAAAATGGGGCTACACCATAAAAAATGGCCAAACGAAGCAATGCAAAGTGTTGATCATAAAAAGGAATGGAGGAATTAGAGCAAAGGTGTTACCTCCACACTCTACAACAAAAAATGGGGCTAAGACTCGAAAAAGAAGGATGGGAAGTTTTTGGCATTGTAGAGTAATGAACATTTTGAATAGAGATGTTATCTTTGCACTCTACATTCTATAACAAACAAAGGCTAAGACAAAAAAAAAAAAACAAGGAAAATGTGTGGTGCTTTGTTGGGAACACAAAAATTCAAATAAGTCAAAGTCAATCTTATCTCCACACTCCAAGAAGGCTAAGGAAAATATTTGAGCAAGCAAAGGTTCACAAAAGTTAAAGGAGAGCCACACTTCATAATGAATGAAAATGCTAAGGAAAAACTATTAAAGCTATGCAAAGTGGGAAAAGATGAAAACATGTAAAAAGAGCATCACCTCACAAGCTAACTTACTAGCATATACCAAGAACGGGGACTTGGTGTTTAGATGGGCAGTGAGGTCCATTGAGTTGCTAGGATCCGAAGGGAGCCGAGCACAACAAGTTTTTATTTGGTTATTTTGAATTTTTTTAGGCGGGAACATCAACTGGCAGTGTCTTTCTTGGGTTTTTGTCCACTAGGTGTTTAGTTTTGGGACTAGTATAGAGTGGTGGTTGGTGGCATGGCAGGGTTTGGTCTCAGCTACGAGTGTTGGTTTTTTTTTATCTTTTCCATGAGTTTATAGAGCCTTTAGTTGTTGAACAAGAGTTATGGGACAATAGAGAAGGTTATATGGTAGTTTTTTAAAAGGACTTAATGTTGGCTTTTAGCCTGAACCATCTTACATTAAGTCTTACTCTAATCATTTCGATTTCTTGTGAGTCTAGATGTTCTTGTCAGCTCAGCTCTGGGTTATCATGTTCCAAGTGTCATTTCCCTTTTAGGCATCTGTTCTTTCCTAGAGGTCGCATTAACTCCCCGAATTTTTTGCATCTAGCTTTAATGTGGCTTACAAGTGGATCACTCTTTCATTAATGAGGTCTCGTGTCTAATCTGTGTTTATTTATTCCTTTTGGAGATTTGTAGGGCCACATTACCTCTAAGTTTTGGTTAGTGGCAGACATGTGTACCTTCATGGATCTGTCAAAACAAAGTTTAATAAACGAGGAGATAAGGACTTTAATGGGTAAGGATGACGAAAAATTATGGCAGGAGGCTGAACATTTTACGTCGGTGGAGTTTCATCGGAAACAGGGCAACTCTTCGACTTGTTTGGCCATAAAGGAAAACTTATCCATAGTTCACCCTTCTCGAACGACTTCCTTACTATTGGGAGCAACTTCGAAAATCACTAACCAAGATGGGCTTTCACATCGTACTGAGGAGGTATCAGAAGCACTGAGACCATCATCTAATGTTTTTACTGGTATAGAGGACAACCAAGAAGGTATTACTGGTATAGGTAGGAAGGTTGATAAGACACAAACTTTTTCACCGTGTTTTAGGAAACAACGAAAGTCTAATAAGGTTCTTAAGAAGATGGTGCTCGACTCTGACATTGGTTTGGAGGACACTTTTTGTATGGCTCTGTGCGGGTTGGTGGGTCGTTTTACCTATGACAAACTACAGAAGGACACTCTCCCAGTCTGGTTGGAAAAGGCTTGGAAGCCTTTACTTGGTTATTTTCCCAAGACTTTTCAACTTACAAAAGGATGGTTGGGATTCTTTTGCAGATCTCCCGAAGACGTCACACTTTTGTTGTCTAAAAAATGGTTGAATGGCGGGAGTAGTCTCATGATCAAAAGATGGCGTGTGGATTTTAATCCAGAAATGGATTAGTTCTCCATGAGGCATTTTTGGGTTTTACTACCAGGACTTCCATGGCAGTTCTGGAACGAGGGAGCTCTCCAAGGCATTGGAAATTCCCTGGGGTTTTTTTATAGCCATTGATACTAGTTCCTTGGCTACGAGTTCAAGGAAGATAGGGTGGGTTCTTGTGGAAATGGACATTACTCATGGGCTCACAAAAAACTTAGAAATCGAATGGCGAGGAAGACGACTGATACAAAGTCTGGATTACATGGGAGTTCCTTTTTGATGCAACATTTGTCGGAGCACTGCGCATTTACGACGCGACTGCAAAGGTCAAGTGGAAACGGTACTTGAACTGGAGGAAACATATCTGGATTATGTTACCCATGATAACTCAATGGAAACTGGGTTCTATGGTACTAAACCCGATTCGTCGGAACCGGAGGGAGTTGACACTTTATCGAGTCAGTCATTGCTGGGTAAGTTATTATATCACTGTCCATTGCTTATCCACTCTTTGTCATTTATGGAACGTGAAGCTTTAAGCTCTTTCGAATGGATTTTAGCCTCTATGCTTTGTACTCCTGTTTTACCGAGGATGGGTGGGGTAGACCTTACCCTTTCTAGTTCCCTTCCAAAGGACTCTGGGAATAGGGTTCTAATAATTGTTGTGAATTCTTTAGATACCCATTTGGCCTCTGCTCTAGTTCACTCGGATAAAGATGGGATCTCAGTTCAAACTTCTCGTTCAGAGCTTGTGATTCTATCTTCAAATATTTCCTTACTTGAGTCTTTACCACCCTTGTCGGAGGCTTCGGACATGCTCCTGGGTTACCATGACTGGAAGAAGAAGAGACTTCTCTGTCTGGCATTTTGGAATCTTACTTACCTTTCATACGGGACAAGGATTGTTCTATTAATTTGCCCATTTTTATGGCGAAGTCTAGTGTTACTTTGCCTCAGAGGGAGGGGGGGACTGGTACTTCAAATTCTCTTATTAGTTGAGAAGGAAAGGATTTTACATGGTCTCGTGGTCTAGGCTCTGAGATCTCGCCTATTAAAACCAGAAGTGCGAGGAAGAAAAATGTATCTATTCCTATTCCTGATTCACTTACTACTTCTTCCCCAGAAGGGGGGGGCACTTAGAGAAGTGAAAGACCTGGCCAGGGCTATTTAATGATCTCTCTCTCTCCCAATCTTCGTGGGACTAGAGGCACCCAGAAATTGGCCTATGTTAGGAGAGTGTTGGATAAAATTCACTCGGATTTAGTGTGCTTTCAAGAAACTCTAGTTCAATCGGAGAAAGCTAGATTGTTTTTTAGTTTGATTCGGCCCTATTGGTTTTGCTATGTTTTCAGCTCTGTTGGAATGTCTGGTGGATTATTAGTGGCATGGGATCCTATAGTTTTTTATTTAACTGCCTATTTAACCTATGGTGGAATACTTCTGATAGGTCACTCAATATCAAGCAAATGACCTTTATCTATTTTAAATGTATATGGACCATGTACAAAACAAAGGCTATTTTGGAACAAGTTAGCAGACTCGGGTATTCTATCAAAGAATAATCTCATTATAGCGGGAGACCTCAATGTGACACTATCAACGAATGAAGTTTGGGGTGGAACCAATCTGGAAACACACTCAACTGGTTTCTATAAGTCCTTCTTTCAAATGAATCGACTCATTGATCTAGCCCTAGAAAAATTGGTTCCTACCTGGAGAAATGGGCGTTCTGGGGCACCTTTGATATCCAAGCGATTGGATAGATTTCTTATAGCGGAGGATTTTTTGTCAAGGATTGGTTTATACAGGACCTAGGTTGAGTACCCGTACATATTGGATCACACTCTGATTGTGCTCCAGCTAGAGTTGCCTCCTTTGTATAAATCATGTCCTTTCAAATTCAACCCATATTGGCTACAGATCCAGGATTATGAATTATTGGTGGAGGAATTGTGGAAAAGACCCAAGTATTTTGAGGAAATAGACTGTCAAAAAGGACTACTTTGGAAGCCTAAAGACTTAAATGATCTGACCAAATAGTGGGAAAAACACAGACATGAATTTTCAAAGATTCATCTTATAGAACTGGAGCAGGATATCACAGATCTACTAATAGAAGTGACAGATGACAGGCTTACAAAGGAAAATGAGATAGAAATAAAAGAAAAGGAAGAGTTAAGAAATAATCTTTTAATATAAAAAGAGGAAACTTGGCGCCAAAGAAGCCGAGCCATTTGGATCAAAAGCGAGGACCAGAGCACAATTTTTTTTCACAACTATGCAAATTTTAGGAGAAACATAAAATTTATCTGGGAGATTGTTGATGAGACTGGTCAATTACAGATAGGTCAAAAGAACATAATGGATGCAACAAAGACATATTTCAAAATTTTCTTTAATGAATCAATAGATACTTCTACATTGGATCAAGTAAGGGTGGCTGAGATCTTTCCAAAATTGATGACTGAGATAGAAGTGGAGAATCTATTTAGACCGGTAGTCCTAGAAGAAATAAGGAAGGTATTAAAGAGTTTTAAGGTTGATAAGAGTCCTGGCCCAGACGGCTAGAATGTGGAATTCTTTGTCCACTTCTTTGATCTAGTAGGCGGGGATTTATTGGATATGATTGAATAGACGAGGCAAAAGGGTAAGATCTGTGGGGGCTTGAACTCGACTTTCATTGCTTTAATCCCCAAAGTTAATAAGCCACTTTGTTTTGGGGATTATAGGCTAATCTCATTATGCAATTTGTGCTATAAAATAATTTCCAAGATCATAGCAAATAGGATCAAACCCTTCCTATCCAGTTTGATTTCGGAGGAGCAGCTCAGGTTTCTTAAGGGTTGTCATATTCAGGATGTGATAGGGACTATTCAGGAATGTCTTCATAGTATAAGAAACAAGAAATTAAAGGCTCTAGTATTAAAATTGGATCTTCAAAAATCCTATGACTGTGTCAGTTGGGACTTACCGAGGATGATCCTTATACAGGTGGGTTTTGGCACAAAATTGTCTAACTCGATCATGAGCTGTGTGGACTCATCTACTTTTGCCATTTTAATATATGGTGAGGCTACTGGGTTTTTTAAAGGTGGAAGAGGGCTGAGACAAGGTTGTCCCTTGTCTCCTTTACTCTTTATTATGGTTATGGAGGCACTAAGTTTACTACTTAAAGTGAGTCAACGGGAAGGGAAACTGTCAGGTATTAAGGTCTTTAGAATGATAAATATTCTTCTAATTTTATTTGTGGATGACATTATCATAATGTCAAGGGCTACTTTTCAGGAATGGTGGGAGATTGACAAGGTTCTAAAGTTGTTCTGTTCAGCATCAGGGTTGAAGATCAATATTTTAAAATCAACTTTTCATCATGAAAGCTTATCCGAACTGGAGTTAGATCCTTTTAAATCTTTATATGCTTATAATTTCTCTGAATTGGCGATCCGTTTCAAATATCTTGGGGTATTCATAAAGACCGACACTCATCATACTGAGGATTGGCATTGGCTGATACGGAAGATGGAAAAGAAGATTGATAATTGGTGTTATCGTTGGCTATCACTAGGGGGTAGACTGGTTCTTATAAAAGCTGTTCTAGAGAGTCAAGTAGTGTATTGGCTTTCATTAGCTATAATTCCTAATTCTATTTTGAATTCTCTGCGAAAACTGATGATGAACTTTCTATGGAATGGGAATCGGGAGACAAATCATATCCATCTTTGCAAGTGGGAACAGATTACATTGCCAAAGCGTAATGGTGGATGGGGTTTGAGAAATCTCCTGGATTTCAAACAAGAAATGGTTGAAAATTCTTTATGGAGAGTTTTATCATGCTCGAGTATCTGGCACAAGGTAATAAAAGATAAGTATTTATCCCATTCGACAGTGATAAAATGGTATAGATCTTTAAATTTTTGGGCTCGGTCTTCCTCTTGCATTTGGAGAGGCCTCATAAAATCTGTCCATCTCATCTTATAGTGGCTATCATGGAATCCTAGAAAGGGTCAACTCATTGATGTAGGGAGAGATAAGATACTAGATATGGGAGAAAAATCTGTATTGTCTGATAATTTAATTTTATCATTTCACGAAAGTCATATTTTTTCTTTGTCTCAGGCTTTGAGGATTGAGAACAGACTGTACTTATTGGCTCTATGGTTAAATAGTCAAGAAATTGGTTTATCGGGTATCTTAGCTATTAAATGGGACAGATACAGATTGGCCTTAATTGATTCATGGATTTTCCTTCAAGATAGGGAGGATTCCTTAATGTGGACGGGGGGGGATAGATCGGGGATTCCAAGTGTTAAAAATTTCTACAGGGCTGTATTATCAACAAAGAATCTGAGCTCAATAGGTGGATGGGAAAGATCTATCTAGCATTGGAATCTGCAATTAAAAATCAAACTCTTTTTATGGTTGGCCATTAAAGGGAAAATATTAACTTGGGATATCCTTCAGTCTAGAGGAAGAGAAGGACCAGGCATTTGCTACTTGTGCAAAATAGAATCAGAATCAATAGATCATATCTTCATTCATTGTTCTTTCTCCAAAGCAGTATGGGAAAATATTATTTCAGCAGGGGATTTTAAACAAAATTGGATAGGCACTAGCCTGGAGAATTGTATACATGAATGTATTGGAAATAAATTTGTACCTACTGTCTTGGCAGCCCGGGTGTGTTGGAATATTTGGCTGGAGAGGAATCAGACTATCTTTGAGGGCAGCAGGCCCAAAGTCCAAAAGGTTTACTATAAAACTTTATCACAAACTAGTAGCATCGAGGGAGTTAAAAAAGACAAATTACCAAAAAGTTTGTTTTTAAATATACAAAATAACACTACTATTGCATTTTTTGATGGGGCAACGCATCAGAGTGGGGATTACTGTGGAGCAGGCGGTGTACTAAAAATGCCAGATCACTCTTGCATTAGATGGACCTTTAATGGTGGTCAAGGCACTAATACCAAAACCGAATTACTTGGGGTTTGGGCATCAATAAGATTGGCTTTACATCTTTCCATCAGCAGATTACATTTAGTGGGGGATTCTAATGTGGTGATTGCTTGGATGAAAAACATTGGTAGTCTCAAAGTCTGTACGATTGAAGGTTGGAAATCAAGGATCAAGGAGATGGTGAAAGACTTTGAATATATTTGTTATGACCATATCCATAGAGAATTTAACACAGAAGATGATTACTTATCCAAACAAGCATCAAGTGAGCTAGAAGGAGGCATCCAGTATTACACTTGGATTAACAACAAAGAGGGGATGAAACATACTATCAACATCTACTAGTTTACTTGTCTTGTCCTTTTTGTTTCCAAGTCCTTGGTGGGGATATGTGAGCTTTGTATTTGGGTAGGGCTTTGTCAGCTTATTAGTAGTATCCTTTTTGTTTTTCAGATTGACAGTAGAGGGAACTATCATCTTTTTGTGTTTTGTAATGGGCCAAGCTGTGGGTCTTTAGCATTACTACTTTGTATTTTGAATGTTACTATTCTTATGTATGGAAAGTAACACTCGTATTATGCGGAGAAGGAATGATTCAGTTGGATTTTGGTTTGTGAGAATCCCTATAAAGATAGAATTATAAAACTTTTATATTTACTTAATATAAATGAGATAATTTTTCTATTGGAAAAAAACTTACCATCATCATCATCATCATCATCATCATCATCATCATCATCATCATCATCATCATCATCATCATCATCATCATCATCATCATCATCATCATCATCATCATCATCATCATCATCATCATCATCATCATCATCATCATCACAAATAAATAAATATTACATTAAAATTATCCAACAAAATATTGAACAATATTGTGTGAATAAATATTATAATTTAAAGTCGAACACTCTATAATGAACCCCATTATCCAACAAAATATTAAGCATATAAAAATATTTTGTAAATAAATATTATAATTTAAAGTTTGAAGGTGAACACTCTATAATCAACTAACACAAAGAATGACCATTAAGATTGACAAAGGTCATACAATCTCAACATGGGACGTGCACAATAAGCGACCATTAGGAACGCCAAAGGTCATACAATCTCAACATCGGACCTACACATTAAGACTGAAGAGTTCCTAACATTAAAATATGAAAACAAATTATTAACGTGTAGCCTTAATTTTTACAGTTATTTTTTAAATAATAATAATAAAATATGTCTTCCATCAAACTTATCACTCTCACAACAAGATTCAATTTTATTATTTAGACTAAACAGTTCCTAACATTAAAATATGAAAACAAATTATTAACGTGTAGCCTTAAGTTTTACAGTTATTTTGTAAATAATAAAAAAATAATATGTCTTCCATTAAACTTATCACTCTCACGACCAGATTCAATTTTATTATTTAGACAATAACACTTTAACAATAAGATTCAATTTTATTATTATTATTTAAATAGTGAAAAGATAGAATATGATAACATAAATATATGAAACCCTTTTAGGTATCAATATTGTTTTAAAGTCATTTATGGGTGGTTGAAATCATTCTTCTTAGTGCACACATCAGTCCTTGTAGTGGTTTTCAAAACCTATGTGCAGTCCTCGCTGTGGTTTTGAAAACCTTGAGCACATGTATATGTCATTTTCCTAATCCTTGGATCTTTGAAAGAGTTGTTTTTTGCACATGTATATGTCATTTTCCTAGTCCTTTTTGAAGTCAAGTTGTTTGGCTTTTATGTAAGACTAAGTTAGTTTACTCTAATGAGTCTATGTTTGGTTTAGTGCATAGTATTATATGAAAATATTTTAAATATGTTTTATTAATGAAATATTTTTTATAAATATAAAATTTCAGTTTTGATAGAAATATATTTCATTATAATTAGAAAAGTTAAGATTATTTTAATATATAATATAATATTTAGTTAATTAAAATATTATATATAATTATTTTTTTATAAAATAAAAATATAAAGATTTTAGGTAATTTAATTAAGTATTTATAAAATTAAGAAGAATTATATTTATTTTTACCACATTTAATATTATGATGATGATGGTTGATGGTTAATGTTCATTTAGATTAAATTGGTTTATCAGACTTTAAGAAAAGTAAGAGATTACTTGGATTTATTTAAAATGTTATTTCGATGCTTGAAAAGCATTAAGAGAAGTGTTCCAAGATCACTAAATTTTTTATGACTTAGAAGGTTAGGAAGGTCACTATTGTGACAAACATTTTGAAATTGGAATATAATATGGGTATATATAGGTCATTCTTGGAGAAACTGTTTTTCATCTTCAACCGTCATGGTGTCATAAAGGTGACAGATTATTTCTTGCCATGGTGTTTTAGGGATTGTCCAATGCCTAGTTTCACTATGCAACTCATGAGAATTAGTTCTTATTTTAGCAATATTGCTCATCTTCTTTATGCTAGTCAAAACAGAGAGATACTTTTGATCTTCAAGGTCAAGGTTAACCACCTCCTTATAATATCTTAATTTTATTTTATCCTCTAATTATTTATCACACCATAGATTGTCCTTAAATTAAGTTTGTGCAATATTTTTAATATCGTTTGTATTCTGTAGAATAACTTCTTCTCTTATTCCCCAATGATTTAGCCAAGACTTGACATCATTATGCCATCGATGCTTGAGTTATTGGTGATTTTGGCTAGAGACTGAAGCAATTTTGGGGAGCCTCTTGTTATCCATGTTGTTTAATTTGTTCTTGTACATTAAGTACCTAATCATAGTTGTGTTCTCAATGGAGGAAAGACTCGCTTCGAGGATAGGATAGGGTGTATTTCCCTTAATTTTAAGATTATAAGTTATAAGGTTCTTTTGGATCTGCTCTATTTTTCTCCAGGATTCTCGAGAGATACTGCATCCTCAAACTTCACATCCATATAAGATAACACAAGTAACAAGAGTCTCAAAGAGGAGATTTTTCTTATCCCATGGTCAAAGGTCTACTAATTTACAATTATTTTCAAGCCCATAATAAGCTTTCCACCCTCCATTTATCTTTTTCTCAATGTTATAGTTCCAATTGAGCTTGTGATGAATATCAATTCCAAGATACTTATAAGAAGGCACTTCCTCCAAAATATTATTATCATATATAAAATTATCATAAATAATCCTCTTAGATTTAATGATCATAATCTTCATTTTATCAATATTCATAATTTAATAATAAATTATAATATATATATATATATATATATATATATATATATATATATATATATATATATATAACTTGAAAATAATATCATATACCTTTTCTCTTTTCTCTTTTATTTTTCAATAAGACAAATTAAAGTATGTAAAGATAAACTTATACTTTGAATATATCCTTTGATAATAAATCAATAATTTACATGACCTTCATTTTGTTAATATTTATAATATAATAATGAACTATAAATTTACAATTTATTTTTTAACTTAAAATAATATATCGTATACTTTTTCTTTTTCAATAATACAATTTTTTTTTAATAATACAAATCAAACTTATGTAAAGATAAACTTAATTTTTTACAAATTATACTTTGAATAGACTCTTTGATGGCAATTTAGTCCAGTGAAATGATATCAGATAATCAAGTAATTTAGTTAAAAATGATATCACATATTTATACTTTTTAAATTATAGAAGTCAAATTTAAAACAGTGATGAAAATGTTTACAACTTATACTTGGAATAGATTCTTTGATAGTAATTTAGTCCAGTAAAATGATATCAGATACTCAAGTAATTTAGTCAATAAATTTAAAGATGAAAAATGATATCACTATATTTATAGTGAGGAATATGTTTACAACTTATACTTTGAATAGATTCTTTGATGGCACTCTAGTAATTTAGTCAATAATCAATAAATTTAAAGATGAATAATTATATCATATATTTATATTTTTCAATTATAGAAGTCAAAATTAAAGTAATGATGTATTGGTAATTTAGTCCAGTACTAAGTAATTTAGTCAATAATCAATAAATTTAAAAATAATAATTATATCGTATATTTATACTTTTTAATTATAGAAGTCAAAATTAAAGTAATGATAAATTGGTAATTTAGTCTGATGAATTGGCAATTTGGTCCACTAAAGTAATTTAGTCGATAATCAATAAATTTAAAGATGAAAAATGATATTCATATTTATACTTTTTAATTATAGAAGTCAAAATTAAAGTAATGATGAATATGTAACGAGAATATGTTTATTTTGTCAATTTAGTTAAGTATATTTTAAAATATTAAAAATTTTAATTATAGAAGTCAAAATTAAAGTAATGTTTAATTCGTAATTTGGTAATTTAGTTCAGTACTCAAGTAATTTAGTCAATAATCAATAAATTTAAAGATGAAAAATGATATATTTATACTCTTAGAAACAAGCATCTCTCCCATTGAGAGCATGGCTATGACTAGATACTTAATGTATAAGAATAAGTTAAATAACATGGAAGACAAGAGGCTACCTAAAATTGCTTCAACATTAAGTCATAATCGCCATCGACTCAAGCGAGGATGGCATAAAGATGCCCATTCTTGGCTAAACTATTGGGGAATCATGGAAGAAACCATTTTGCAAAATAAAGATACTATTAAAAAAAACGTCAAATCAAAATTTAAGGAGAAAATGTGGTGTGATAAAGAGTTAGAGGAAAAAAAAAATTAAGGTATTATAAAGATGTAATCAACCCTAATCTAGAAGATCAAAATTATCTATCTGTTTTTCCAAGCATAAAGAAAAAAAAAAGCATTTCTAAGATAAGAACAAATTCTCACGAGCTCCATAGTGAAACTGAGCGTTGGTCAATTCCTAAGACGCCATGAGATGAAAGAGTGTATCACCTTTGTGACACTAAAAAGGTTGAAGATGAAAATCACTTTCTCTTAGATTGTCCAGCCTATACCCATATTAGATCACATTTTCAAAATATTTATCACACTACCAACCTTCCTAACCTCTTAACTCAACAAAAGTATGGTGATCTTAGAAAGCTTCTCTTAATGCTTTTCGAGCACAGAAACAAAATGCTAAAGAATCACAAGTAATCACTTACCCTGTTTTCAGATTTCCGTGGCGAGGATTTTCGAAGTTATTTGTCGGATAATCCACAGTTGGTGTCATTTTTGTCATCGAAGTTTCGAATCCGAATCGAGATTCATCATCAGGACTAATAATCAATTTCAAAGCTTGCTGATCTTGGTCAATTAGTAGTAGATGCAGGATAGTTTGAGATTATAATTAGGTTGGCTATATGTAAAACCCTATTTTTAGAACTAAAACAAAATTAAAATCAATTTAGAATTAATAAAATGATGATAATTAATAATAATTAATAATATTTCATAATTCTATGCTTTTGATAATATTATATATAAGTCTATGGTTTTAGGGGAATTTATTAGTGTTGTGTTTATAAATATAAAGGCGTAGGGTTAGAATTAGATTGATTTTTATTGATTATTAATAGTTCTAGGGTTTCTTAAATGAGTTTAATATGATATAATAGGGTGAAATTATGTTTTTTATAAATGATTATTGTATCATTATTAGGTCTAGGTCTTATGTTTAGTTTAAGAATTAGGTTTTAAGTGTTTAAATAAAACTAGGGTTTCTACGGGATATAGTAGTGTAAAAATTAAATGTTATATATATATATATATATATATATATATATATATATATATATATATATATATATATATATATATATATATATATATATATATATATATATATATATATATATATATATATATAAGCTAAGGGTTTTTAGAAATTTTCTAAAATAGGGTTAAATTATGTTTTAATATGATTTTGTATTATTATTAAGTCTAGGTGTTATGTTTAATTTATGAATTAGGTTACAAGTGATTATAATAAATCTAGGGTTTCTATAGGATATAATAGTGTAAGATTATGTATTTGTTATGGTTTTTGTATATCATTTTTAGGTTTGATAATGTTATTTATAAATAAACTAGGTCTAGGTATTATGTTTAATTTAATAATTAGGTTTTAATGTTATATATATATTATTAGGTCTAGGTATTATGTTTAATTTAAGACTTAGGTTTTAAATGATTATAATAAAACTAGGGTTTCTATAGGATATAGTAGTGTAAAATTAAATGTTGTATATATATAAGCTAAGGTTTTTAGAAATTTTCTCAAAAAAGGGGTTAAATTATGTTTTAATATAATTTTGTATTATTATTAGGTCTAGGTGTTATGTTTGATTTATGAATTAGGTTACAAGAGATTATAATAAATCTGAGGGTTCTGTAGTATATAATAGTGTAAGATTATGTATTTGTTATGGTTTTTGTATGTCATTTTTAGGTTTGATAATGTTACATATATATATAAACTTAGGATACTATGTGGTAGGTTTGATTTATAATTTAGGTCTTTAAGTGATTAGGAAGTGTAATTAGTAATGTATAAGATAATCTAGGGTTGGAAAGGTAAAATTGAGTATTAGTATATATAGTGTCATAGGATTAGGGCACATATAGCTTAATTAGTGATAAGTGTAGTAATAGGTTTCTATAATTAGAATTTTATAGTGGGTAATATAAGGTTAGTTAGACCTCTAGACCTATGAACTGACTCAAAAGTAAACCAAAAACCAAAAACAAGCAAGGAAAGGGAGGCGGTGTCAAACCTGATTCGATCCATGAGGTTCCATAAGTTGGTTGATTAATGGGTGCCAAAAGCTACTTACCTCCAGGCCATTGTCTCTGTTCATGTTGTTGGGGTGCTTGATTATCTCTAGAGCTTCTCTTAGGCATCTCTTGTAGTAATGATCCTCTTTTGCTAGTATCTTGGTATCCTCAAGGAAGACATGGTGTTTGGTCTTAAGTGAGTGTTTTGCTAAGGCTGAAGTGCGAGTGCGTTCATTTCTAATGTCTGCTTCATGTTCCTTAATTCTTACCTGAAATGATCGTCCGGTTTCCCCAATGTAACATTTCCCACATGAGCAAGAGATAGGCATACATGGTGTTTGGTCTTAAGTGAGTGTTCTACTAAGGCTGAAGTGTGAGTGCATTCATTTCTAATGTCTGCTTCATGTTCCTTAATTCTTACCTGAAATGATCATCCGGTTTCCCCAATGTAACATTTCCCACATGAGCAAGAGACATGCAGACATGGTGTTTGGTCTTAAGTGAGTGTTCTGCTAAGGCTGAAGTGCGAGTGCGTTCATTTCTAATGTCTGCTTCATGTTCCTTAATTCTTACCTGAAATGATCGCTCAGTTTCCCCAATGTAACATTTCCCACATGAGAAAGAGACAAGCGGACATGGTGTTTGGTCTTAAGTGAGTGTTCTACTAAGGCTGAAGTATGAGTGCATTCATTTCTAATGTCTTCTTCATGTTTCTTAATTCTTACCTAAAATGATTTTCTGGTTTCCCCAATGTAACATTTCCCACATGAGCAAGAGACAGGCAGACATGGTATTTGGTCTTAAGTGAGTGTTCTGCTAAGGCTGAAGTGCATGTGCGTTCATTTCTAATGTCTTCTTCATGTTCCTTAATTCTTACCTAAAATGGTCATCCGGTTTCTTGCATCTACTACTAATTGACCAAGATCAACAAGCTTTGAAATTGACGATTAGTCCTGATGATGAATCCCGATTCGTATTTGAAACGTCGATGAAAAAAATGACACCTGTTAGTGTCAAAAGTCACTCTTGGATTGCAGCAGGAGCAGAGCCCGACGCCCATCAGTTTATGTCACAATTTAGTTTTGAATGGGGTGATTGGATGTGAGTGAACTCAGAACAGTATAGCCTTAACTCAGGAAACCGGGCCTGGTATGTAAAAAACAAGGGAGGTCTTGATCCAACTTTCATCAGTAAGTTGATTGTAAAATGAGCAGGTGGAAGACTTGGTGAGAGGAATGAGAAAAACTACCTCGGGCAATAGGCCTTTCAGCAGTTTGCAGAAGAAAAAATCTAAATGCAAGATCCTCTTGGTTCAGAGTTTCGGGGAACTGAAGGGGTGACTTGACTGGATCCTCCAATTCCAATTCATTTAGCGTTGAGAAAATCACAAGACCGGTTAGAGACAACGCAGTTGTTACAGTGATCCAACCTACATCATCCTATAACAGCTAAAACTTGACTGGATCCTCCAATTCCAAGTTGTTCTAATACAGTATAAACAAAGACATGGAAAGAAGCTGACATTCATAAGGCAAGAAGTCTCAGATGTTAATACATAACCAGAATAACCAGTGCTTCGTTAAATCTTTTACAATCGGGAGCCTTGCTCAACCATTGATCCTTAACAAAATACAAAATCTGAGTACATATGCTCAGAAAAATTCGCCTAACAGAGGCATCCTCGGGCCTCCAAGGCGTGGCGTCCCTTCAGTCAAACTCGGACAAATATCCTTCATCAAACGCCACCTTAACTGCACATGGCTCCTGCAAGGGGGGTAGCTGAGCCATTAAGTGCCGAGTTAGCGTGTGCAGACCTCTCTAGCTAGTCGAGGAATCAACATGGCTTCTTTCAAAAAAATCGTCACACAGGACCGTCTCAGGCAGAATGCTTGCCAGATCCTCCATACCTTACACTTAATGAGTGAGGAGAGGTTTCAACCACCTCCTCCAACCTTCATTTACTCCCAGCAAGAACCAGGATTGAGACCGAATCGGATTGGCACCTGGAGATCACGATGATCCCTTCTGTGACTAAACTCGATGCTTTTGGCCCCTCTTGCATAGCTCTTTATATTTCCCAAGTGATCACGGGCCGTGACCCTGCGCTTATCCTCAAATGCTCTTTCGGCGTTATGGGGTTCGTGGATAGGAAGGAGATGATCCTTTCTCTTCAAAGTCGCGATGGGTGAAATGTCGAGATGGCCTAATTGGGCACCACTTATCCCTCTCTGATTTGACGGTTATGAACTCATTCAATGATACTATGGGCCCGAGTCCTGGACGCTCTTGGCACTTCGCATCTCAGGGATATGAAGGAGCTGCTCCTTGTGCTTCTAAGTTGCGATGGGTGAAAAGGCAAAGAACCTAATCGTGCACCACATGTCCCTGCAGGATGGATGGCTGAGACTACTCCATGATACCGTGGGCCCAACTCTGGGCACTTTCTGTGCTTCGGGGTTCTGGGTTTCGAGATGTGAGATGACAAGGAACGTTTACCCTCCGAACTCTCGAATGTCGATATGCCAACGTGACTAGATCTTGTGCCACACGTCACTGGATCGGACGGCCCAGATTTTGTCTTGAAATATAGGTGTTATCTCTGGTGCTATATCTCCAGTAACTTGGTAGCCCCGAAATCCCGATGATCGTCGATCAGCTCTATAGATAGATCTTGGCCACTGACAACAAAACTTCGCTCGCTCACTTGACTTGTAACCTGAAATGAGATTTTTTCCATGCTGCGCTTGGGCGCTTCTCATGCAACCTGCAGACCTGGGTACTTTTGTGCCCAAGACAAAAATTGTTGCTAACATTAGGCTCCATGGGGGATAGAGTCGTCCCTGTGATGCTCTAAGAACTCATTTTGCAGCTTCAGTTCCTTCTGTTGGGCTATGGAGTCATTTTCTAAGCCGAAAAATAAAAATGAAAATAAGCAAAGAACCAAAAGGACAATATTTACAAACAAAGGAGTCGTCTAAGGCTCAAACAAAACACTTCTTTAGAAAATGCCCATTTACTGGGCTGCTGAAAACCTCTTACCCTCCAAATCCTGCAACCTGTACGTGTTGTTTGAGAAAACCTCAGAGATTTTGAAGGGCCCGATCCATAGGGCATTAAACTTGTTGTGTTTTCCCTTATCCTATATGGGTGCATCCCACTTAAGCACCAAATCCCCGATCTCAAACTCTTTCCTCGTGATCTTCCTGTAAAAATCCAGTTTGACCTTCTACTGATGGTCCTGAATTCTGTCCATTACCTACTCTCTTGCCTGCTAGACTTCCACCAGTTGATGAACTCTTCTGATCATTTCATTGGGCTCTTCTTGATAATCCTGGAAGAACTTTACTACAGGAATGGCTAGTTGAGAAGGGAAAACAACTTCTTCTCCATAAACTAATTGGAAAGGGGAGATGCCTATAGATATTTTTGTGGTCATTCGATCGGCCCATAGAGCGAATTTCAACTTTGAATCCCATGCCTTTTTGTTGTCCTCCAATAGTCTTTTGATGATCCTTATCAGGGTTTTGTTGGAGGACTCTGCTAAACCATTGCCCTGGGGATAGTATGGGGTGGAGTGAATCAGTTTGATCCCGAATTGCTCATAGAACTTGGCTAATGGCTCAGCCTTGAAAGAGGTTACATTATCAGTAACAATCTTGCTTGGGCATCCAAATCTTGTGATGAGGTCTTCCAGGAATCCAATGATTACCTTGTGGGAAGCACTCCTAGTGGGAATAACTTCTATCCATTTAGTAAATAAATCTGTGGCAGTTAGGATCCATCTATGTTGTCCACTAGAAGCAGGGTGGATTTCTCTAATAAAATCTAGGCCCCATTGTTGGAAAGGTCCTGAAACAACCACAGTCTCTAAAGGCAAAGACTTGAGTTGTTGTTTTCCTACAAATATTTGACATTTGATACAGGCTCTAACCTTTCTGCAGACGTTAGTGAATATAGTAGGCCATTAGTATCCATCCCTGAGGATTTTGTAGGCTGTGGCGTTCCATAAATGATGCCCTCCACATTGGCTATCGTGAAATTCAACCATGATCCTATCAACCTCTTGTGGATTCATACATTTCAAAAGCACCCCCAGGGGATCTTTCCAATATAAAACTTGATCGACAAGGCAGTATCTGACTGCTTTGAGCTTCAAAGTTCTTGCCTTGTTTCTTTGCAGGCCATCTGGAGGTCGCAACTCCTGTAGAAAATATACAACATCTGTATACTAGGGACATTGAGCCAACGAGGGTTCTACTTGAGGGTCTATATTAGATAGTTGATCCTGCGGATTTCCTGAGCACTCATCGATGAAACCTACCCCCAAATATTTGCAATTTGCTTCAGCCAATAGCTTAGCTAAACCTTGACCTTTGATTAATTTGGTAGGCCTTATTTCTAAGTCAAACTTAAGAATCTTGGCTATCAACTTACTCCTCCTCCCTTCTATGTCAGGATGAATAAGAATGTCTTTAACAACGGCTGAGGGGACATAGGCAATGATTTTTTACTGCAGGACATAAGTTCTAAAGGCTCCGAGAGCCTTTACCAGGGCATAGGCCTGCTTCTCCATAATGTCATACCTCACTTCGGCGTCCCTCAGAGCTCTGCTAAAATAGGCAATAGGCTGCTCTAGCCTGGTCTCGTTTGTCTGTAATAAAACAACAACCACCGTGTCAGGTGAGGCAAAGGAGAAAATAAGGAAATCCTTTGAGTAATCGGGACTGATAAGCATAGGAGCTTCAGTCAAGGCCTTCTTTATCTTCTCAAAGGAATTTCAAGATTCATCGATCCACCTTACTTCATTTCCCTTTCTCAACATGATCGTTATAAGTTTTACCACCTCAGCAAAGTTAGAAATAAACCTCCTTAGAAAATTAATCTTACCAAGGAAAGACTAGACCTCCTTCCTGGATCTTGGGATTGGTAAGGCCTGTATTGCCTCAACTCTGTTGGGATCAATCTTGACTCCTTCGGCTGATACTATGTGACCCAATAACTTTCCCTCCTTCATGGCGAACAAAGATTTCTTGGGATTCAATGAAATGCCAAAACTCTTGCATTTCAGAAAAACCTTCTTGAGATGAAAACAATGTTCTTTATCAATTTGGGAAAATATTGTTATGTCATCCAGGTAGATGACCACAAACTTATCCCGTTCCCCAACGAAAGCTATGTCCATGGCACGTTGAAACGTTGCCCCTGCATTCATCAATCAAAAAGGCGTTTTGGCATACATGAATGTGCCCCATGGAGTGGTAAATGTCGTCTTTTCCCTGTCCTCGGGTAGAACAGAGATTTGATTGTATCCAGAGAAGCCATCGATCATGGAAATCCCAGATGCTCCTGTTACCCTCTGAAATATATGTTCCATTTTTGGTAAGGGGTAATTTTTCTTTCATGAGCTCCTGTTCAGGTTTCTAAAATCTACACAAAGTCTAATTTCTCCATTCTTCTTCCTTACTAGGAACAAGTTGGCCACCCATTCTGAATATCTCAGTGGCATGATGATCTGGGCCTATAGTAGCTTCTTCACTTCCCTCTCCATGATAAGAAACAACATGGGATTGATCTGTCTTAGCTTCTGCCTAAATGGAGTTGCCTCCTTTTTCAATGGGATTTTATGCTCAATGACATAAGTGTTATATGTTTTGAGATCTTCATAGGTCTAGGCAAAAACATCAGCAAACTCCCTTAATAGTTCAGCGTATTCAACCCTCTGCTCCTTTGTCATATTTCTGGACAATTTGACAAACTTGGGTTCATTCTCAGTGCCAATGTTGCATTGAGTTGTATCAGTGTCATCCTCTGAGATGTCCCTCTTTAATGCCACATCATTTCTATCAAAAAGCCTTTCCGAAGGAACTAGTCCCCTTGGAATATGATTGTTGGGCAGCTGCACAATGCTACGCTCTGCAATTTGATTTAGAAAATTACCCCCATCAAGCTTTTCTTCAGAGACAGAGTCTTGGTAAATATGCATCTCTGAAAATTCTTAGACAGTCTCCAAGAATATTTTGATCTCACGATCATCCTCAAACACCTTCCAATGTTTGACATTGTCAGGTATGGAGGGCTTGTATTTTACTTCCACACCATATCTAAATTTGGGTGGCAAGGGCACTTTGAAATTGCTTGATGATGTAGCCAAGGAATCTGCCATTGTGTTCTTCTCTCTTGGGATGAAAGAAATGTTAAATGATGAGAAGAAACTGTCAATTAGGTCCCATACCTCATTTCTGTAACTCCTGAGTTGAGGATGCTTAGCCTAATAAGCATTTCTGATCTGCTGGACTACCAATTCCGCATCTCCGAACACTGCTACCTCCTGAATTCCCATGTCCTTTTCAGCTCTTAGTCCTAGAACAAGAGCCTTATATTCTGCCACATTGTTGGTAGCTTCAAATTCGAGCTTATATGATAGAGATATGGTTTCCTGAGCAGGTGACACAAAAAATACCCCAGCACCAGTGCCTTCCCTGGAAAGGGCTCCATCAAAAAACATTTTCCAGACAGGGGTGATGGAGGGAGAAAATCCATGAGAAGTGGTGGGTTGCTTTCTGAGTTTTAGGGAAGGCTCGGGAGCGTTAGTGAGTTGTAGTAAATTGGAACCTAAATCAGTGTCCAGGGTGAAAATGGGATGGTTGGTAGGATTGGCCTTGTCACTGATTATATAGGCCAGCTGGGCTTCTCTGTATAGTCTCCTATGTTCTCCTCCAAATACTGGAATAGTAGCATAGGTTAGGTCCATCTACAGAGTCCCCCCCAGTCTTTTTATCCAAGATCTTGATAACAACATACCAAACTTAGGGGGGACATCAACCACTACAACATCCATGACCACACTCTTCATTGGCAGTTGAAATAAAGAGACCGCCAAATCTTTGATGACTCCAAGACATTGCACCCTCCTTGAATCAAAAGAGTACAAATCATGATAAGCCTTTGTCACCTCCAGTTCCAACTCTTCCATGACTATTTTGGGCATAAGGTTGTGGGAAGCTCCTGAATCCATGAGGCAATTATTAAACACTTTATCATGTATGTTCAGGGAGGTGTAGAAGGGAGGGGATGAATCATCTCTGTCTTCCACCATGGGACCTAGGATGACTACTAGCTTTTCATCTTGGAGATTTATTGAGCTCGTGGAAGGTTGGGGGGGCTCAGATTGTAGCAGCTCAGAGAAGCGTTTCTTGAACTCTTCTTGTTTAATCAATTTGGTGAAGGGAACATGGATTCTAATTTTTTGAATTTCATGCTCAAAGTTGAAAGAAGAAGTAAGATTTGGGATTTCCCTCACTTCAAGAACATGACTCTGGACCATTGGAGAGAGGGGTTGGGCCTTCTTACCTTCATTGTTGTCTACTACTTCCTTAGTAGGCTTCTCTACTCTAGTGAGTTGTTCAGGAACATCAGGTTCTCCTATCTTTTTCTTGGACCTCAGGTTATACCCGCTTTGGTTGTTGCTAGCTTTGTCTCCCTTTCTAAGTTCATTTAGCTGACTGTCCATGAGAGATTCCTCATATGCTGATTGAATGAGATGAGGAAAAGGAGGAATTTCTCCGAAGTAGTGGATATTGGGACCAAGCCCATATATTTTCCCTTCTTCCTCATCGAGCACAAAATTATTTGAAAAGGGGACTGAATTTTTTGGTCTTCTCTATCTCTTCCCCTCTGGCCTCTTTGCAAAATCGGGGGAGCAATATTATTTGGCCTTCTGAAACTTCCTTTGTTTTCAACATTTTGAGGATCTTTGTATGCTTTCCTCCCCTCCATATTCATTCTCTCCATATATATAGACAAGGACTTCACCATCTTGGTCAGTTCATCCACTTGAGGGTGAGGCACCAAGGGGCTAGAAGTTGAGGCTTCAGATCTTCCCTTTCTCCAATCTGCATCAGTCTTGTTTCTCATCCTATCAGCTGCTAATACGTTAGATTCCACCTCTATGGCCACGTCTTGCATTTGATCTAGGGAGGTAGCTCTTCTTTCTCTCAATAGAAGACAGAAGTCAGGGTCAAATGCACTAGCATAAGAAATTTTGGTAGAGGCTTCTATGGGCTTTATCTCAATAGGAATCTTATTATACATCTTATTAAATCTTTTGGAGAAGTCAGAGACAGACTCACCTTCCATCTTCTTCAAAGACCCAAACTCTGTCATGTAATACATGAAATCCTTCTTATCTCCCCACTGCCTCAGGAAAGCGCCATCTAGAGCTTCAATTCCAGCAATAGATCTGGGGGCCAATCCCCTAAACCATTTACTCACCTCACCATCCAGGTTCTGGACGAAGACTCTCATCCAAACATCTTCATTTACAATGTTCAGGTTGTCTGCATAACTGTAGAAAGAAGCCAGGTGCTCTTCCATAGTTATTTCCTCTTCCCCATTGAACTTGGGTATATATTTCAGGTAATCTCCAGCAGGGAGAGGATTCACAGGTTGAGGTAGGACTAAGGGAGCATATCTAGCAGCTACTATGGTGTCCATTCTATTTAGAGGGGGATTAGAACCAACCATAGGAATATTAGGTGGAGGATAACTTGGAGGAGAAGGAGTTAGTGAAGGGGCTACTAGGAACGAGTCTCTAAGTGGAATGGGAAACAATAGGGGATTTAGGGAGAAGGCTAACGGGATTAAGTCAGCAGATGCTTCTCTTTGTGCAGAAGTGGCAACAGTAACAAGAGGAGGAGTGGTAAAGCTAGGAGTGGGGAAATATTCTATGGTCCTGGGTCTACACCAAGGTACAACTTCAAGGGAGAGGGGAGTGACAAGGATTTCTCCCTCCAATCCCAGACCAAGAGGGGAAAACTCAGCAGGAACACTCCCAAAATTCAGGAAACGGGAAACTTTAGAAAAAGGTCTGTTAAGAAACCGAGGAGGAGAAAATGGAGTTCCTACAAAAGGAGATGGCGGATTACCTATTTTGGCGGCAGAAGCTTCTCCTTCAGAGGCCTTTCCTTTTCTGAGAACCACCTCCGGATCAGTTTCAGGTGTAGCTAGAGGCATCTATGGATGGGACCATGTGTGTCTGCCTCTGAAAGCCACAATTAACATGGTAGGTTCACCATAGTGGAGTCATCACAATGGAGTCGCCAGGTGCACAATAGAAATCTTTAAAGGCTCTAATACTTGATGCACCTTCAGAATTAGAGGGTCAATGTCGTTCAATCCCGGGGAAAAGTTTCAACTTCGTCCCCGACAACGACACCAGAAATGTTAGCGTCAGAAGTCACTCCTGGATTTTAGTAGGAGAAGAGCCCAATGCCCATTAGTTTATGTCATGATTTAGTTTTGAATGGGGTGATCGGATGTGAGTGAACTCAGAACAGTATAACCTTAACTCAGGAAATCGGGCCTGGTATGTAAAAAACAAGGGAGGTCTTGATCCAACTTCTGTCAGTAAGTTGATTGTAAAATGAGAAGGTGGAAGACTTGGTGAGAGGAGTGAGAAAAACTACCTCGGGCAACAGGCCTTTCAGCAGTTTGTAGAAGAAAAACTCTAAATGCAAGATCCTCTTGGTTCAGAGTTTCGGGGAACTGAAGGGGTGACTTGATTGAATCCTCCAGTTCCAAGTCATTCAGCATTGAGAAAATCACAATACCGATTAGAGACAATGCAGTTGTTACAGTGATCCAACCTACATCATCCTACAACAACTACAACTCGACTGGATCCTCCAATTTCGAGCTGTTCTAATACAGTATAAACAAAGACATGGAAAGAAGCTGACATTCATAAGGCAATAAGTCTCAGATGTTAATACATAACCAAAATAACCAGTGCTTCACTAAATATTTTACAATCGGGAGCCTTGATCAACCATCGATCCTTAACAAAATACAAAAACTGAGTACATATACTCAAAAAAATTCGCCTAACAGAGGTGTGCTCAGACCTCCAAGGCGTGGCGTCCCTTCAGTCAAACTCGGATGGATATCCTTCGTCAGACACCACCTTAAATATGCATGGCTCCTGCAAGGGGGGTAGCTGAGACATTAAGTTCCGAGTTAGTGTGTGCAGACCTCTCTAAATAGTTGAGGACTTGGCATGGCTTCTTTCAAAAAAATCAGCACATAGGACCGTCTCGGGCAGACTTCTTGCCAGATCCTCCATACCTTACACTTAATGAGTGAGGAGAGGTTTCAACCACCTCCTCCCACCTTCATTTACTCCCAGCAAGAACCAGGATTGAGACCGAATTGGATTGGCACTTTTAGATCGCGACGATCCCTTCTGTGACTAAAATCGACGCTTTTGGCCCCTCTTGCACAGCTCTTTCTATTTCCCAAGTGATCATGGGTCGTGACCCTGCGCTTATCCTCAAAGGCGCTTTCGACGTTTCGGGGTTCGTGGATAGGAAGGAGCTGATCCTTGCTCTTCAAAGTCACAATGGGAAAAATGCCAAGATGGCCTAATTGGGTGCCACGTGTCCCTCTTTGATCCGACGGTCCTGAACTCATTCGGCGATACTGTGGGCCCGGGTCCTGGATGCTCTCGGCACTTCGCGTCTCAAGGATATGAAGGAGCTTCTCCTTGTTCTTCGAAGTTGTGATGGGTGAAAAGGCGAAGAACCTAATCGTGCACCACATGTCCCTGCAAGATGGACGATTGAGACTGCTTCGTGATACTGTGGGCCTGACTCTGGGCACTTTTGATGCTTCAGGGTTCGGGGTTTCGAGATGTGAGATGATAAGGAACCTTTACCCTTCGAACTCTCGAATGTTGATATGCCGACGTGACTATATATTGCGCCATGCGTCACTGGATCAGACGAACCAGATTTTGTCTTGAAATATAGGTGCTATCTATGGAGCTATATCTCGGGTAACTTGGTAGCCCCAAAATCTCGATGACCGTCGATCAACTCTATAGATGGATCTCGGCCACTGACAACAAAACTTCACCTGCTCACTTGACTTGTAACCTGAAATGAGATTTTTTCCATGCTGCGCTTGGGCACTTCTTGTGCAACCTGCAGACCTGGGTACTTTTGTGCCTAAGACAAAAATTGTTGCTAGCAACACCAACTGTGGATTATTCAGCAAATAATTTTGAAAATCACTTACCCTCTTAAGGTCCGATAGACCAATTCGGTCTTAGTGGACGTTAATCATCATCATCATCATCATTTTCAATTATAGAAGTCAAAATTAAAGTAGTGATGAATATGTAACGAGAATATGTTTATTTTGTCAATTTAGTTAAATATATTTTAAAATATTAAAAACAATTGATGCAATGATGAATATAAATGTAATTTATTTATTTTTAACTTATAAATATTTTTAAAATGATTATCAACATAATTTATTAACAATATTAAAAAAATCGTTTCATGTACTTTCTTTATAACGTTTTATAAACGATAAAATAATTAAATTTAAAAGATCGAAAATTTTAAAAAATTACAATTTTGAACATGAAGGCAATATTTAAAATATTTAATCAAAGATCTATTAAATTAAATTTAAGGTTTTTTTTAAATAGTGAAATTTAATATATATATATATATATATATATATATATATATATCTCAACAATTTTATTGTAAAAACACATATGATTATGAACAATGACAAAACAAAGGTTATGATCATTCAATCCAACAAGATCACTTACGATAATTTTGTATATGACAATAATATCTTAGAGGAAGTGCCACAAAAGTATCTTGGAATTGATATTCATCACAAGCTCAATTGGTGAGAAAAAAATAAATGGAGGGTGGAAAACTTATCATGGGCTTGAAAATAATTGTCAGTTAGCAGACCTTTGGCTATGGGATAAGAAAATGCTCCTCTTTGAGAATCTTTTCACTCATGTTATCTTATATGGATGTGAAGTTTGGGGATGCAGTATCTCTCGAGAATCCTAGAGAAAGATAGAGCAAATTCAAAAGAATTTTATAACTTATAATCTCAAAATTAAGGGCAATACACCCTATCCTATCCTCCTCATCAAAGTGAACATTTACCCTACTGAGAGAACAACTATGATTAGGTACTTAATGTAGAACAAGATAAACAACATCGATAACAAGAGGCTCCCCAAAATTGCTTCAGAGTCTAGCCAAAATCACTAATGGCTCAAATAGGGATGGCATAATGATGTCAATTCTTGGCTAAATCAGGGAATAAAAGAAGTTATTATGCAAAATATTGATGATATTAAAAATATTGTACAAGCTAAATTTAAGGAGAATCTATGGTGCGATAAATAATTAGAGGGTAAAAGAAAATTAATATATTATCAGGAGGTGGTTAATCCTAACCTTGAAGATCAAAAGTATCTCTTTGTTTTGACTAGCGTAAAGAAGAGAATCAATATTGCTAAAATAAGAACTAATTATCATGAGTTTCATAGTGAAACTAGTCGTTGGTAAATCCCCAAAACACCATGGCAAAGAAGAATATGTCACCTTTTGATCCGGATTATGCTGAAAATGAAATGAGACAAAAACAAAAATATAGTAGAGAACACAAAACTGCAGTGAAACCCAACTTCTATTAATGAATAAGATAGAAAAACACTGTAGAACACAAACTGGGAGGATGAGGTAGATTATCTCTGAAAAGAAAGATATGTTGTCTACCCTTCATTCGCGACAAGATTTACATCACACTCCATTGAATGCTTAAAGGGCCTCCACCTCAATTATATATGAGAGAGTGAGAGGAGAACAATTCACATGATGCATGTGCAACAAATTAGTTTAAGTTTATAAAATGGCATAGGCATATACAACACTAGGAATTCTTGGGATGTCACCCATCCCAATACTACTCTATCTCGAGCATGCTTAATTGCAAAGTTCTAATCGAATTCGGTGCATTAAATCTATGTTGTAAGCATGTACATAAGACCACTAGGAAATCATTACATGATGTTTGTAATTAGCAAATGAAAATAGCATTACATTCCATTCCACATCAAAAAGGGTAAATATCATGGTTTATCAAAACCATATGCTCAAAATGTTGATTTAGTGGAAAAGGTGGATGGCCACAAAGATCCACCTAGATCATTCCTCCCCCCCCTATGAAGCAATGGTCCCCACTGCGTCAAGTTCCCTCGGGAGATCGGGAAGCTTCTGTTGAATCTGAACCTTGGTGAGTTGCTTTCCTTGTTCAAGTAGATGTCATGCTTGTACTTTGCCTGTGGAAGGATGTCATGAACTTGTTGGAGGTGTTGGATCCATTCAACATATATGGTTGCATGATCTTCCTTGGTTTGAGTGTGGGAGGAATCTGTTGATGAAGATGTAGTAAGAAGAGCCATATCAATAGGGGCTACTGGTGGGAACCCCAAGAACACCTAAAAAGGGCCATGGCCAATAGAGTTATGTTGAACATATGGAGGAATTTCATTATGTTTTTGTTCCTCTACAATCTTGTCAACCTGCTTCAAATAGATAGAAATGTCTTGGGCTAAGGATATAGTGGTCGTGTTAGAAAACAGGACCGCGGAGCAATAAAATAAAACAAATGTAGAAACGAAACACAGAAGACACACAATACAAGAGAGACACAGATTTACGTGGTTCATCCAGTGTGCGCTACGTCCACCAGAGAAATTGCCAGGTCCTTCCTTTATTATTATCCAACAAATGAAGGGATACAACCTACAACAAAACCCGCTATAACTTCCTCTTCTTTCTCTCACAGTCTCCTCTCTCAGAATACAATATTCACCATCATCCATAGCTGCAATACATTTCCCTCATAAAAGGGGGTTGCCTTCTAGGGAAAAAAACCCTAACATAATCTCTACCGTTAGATCTGCGAACTTATAATGAACAGTCCATATTTACAATGAAATTACAATATACTTTTACAAGGCAATTTTTGCTTCGGGGGCTTCAACCCCGAACCCCCGCTGGGGGCCCACTTACCCCCAGACCCCCCAGCCGGGGGGATAGGCCCCCCGGACCCCGCAGAGGGGGTACCCCCCCTCTGCACTCCCCCACGTGGAAGAGTGTACATACTTCTGGGGTGTAAATACTTCATGGGGTATAAACATAGCTGAAAGCAAGGACCTTTGAATCAGGCAGATAATTAGGCTCCACAACCAACAATCTCCCACTTGGAGACTGATCTCAACAACTCCACCACTGCTGTATATGTTGGACTCTGAACCTTCTTGGACCTGGAAAATTTATCATCTTCATCTTCATTCTTGAAGACCAATTGAAACTGAGCAAGAACTCAGTTTCTCCCTGGTTACTCCTTTTGTTAACATGTCTGCAGGATTATGGCTAGTGTGTATCTTTTCCAGCTTCAATTGTCCATCTTCCAAGGCGGATTGTATGAAGTGGTACCTCAACTGTATATGCTTAGTCTTTGAATGGAAGGCTGAGTTCTTTGCAATATGAATGGCACTCTGACTGTCACAGTACAACTTGTTGTTCTCCTGCTTCTTTCCCAATTCCTCCATGAACCTTTGTAACCAAATCATCTCTTTACTAGCCTCTGTAGAAACAACATACTCTGCCTCTGTTGTTGAAAGTGCAACAACCTTTTGCAGTTTTGAAATCCAACTTACTATTGTCCCACCTATAGTAAAAACATACCCTGTGGTACTTCTCCTGCTGTCTTTATCACCTGCCATATCTGAATCAACATATCCCTGTAGAAAAGTGTCTGAACCTCCAAAACATAATGCATGTGTAGTAGTACCTCTCAAATACTTGAGAATCCACTTTACTTCTTCCCAATGTTCTTTACCTGGATTGTTCATATACCTGCTCACAACTCCCACTGCATGTGCAATATCTGGTCTTGTGCAAACCATTGCATACATCAAGCTGCCAACTGTTGATGAATATGGGACCCTGGACATGTATTCTATCTCCTCCTGTGTCTTGGGACACATTTCCTTAGTTAATTTGAAATGGCTGGCCAAAGGTGTTCTAACTGGTTTTAGATTCTGCATTCTAAACCTCTCCAACACCTTCTTTGTGTATTCACCTTGAGACAATGTCATTTTTTGATTTTTCCTGTCTCTTGTTATTCTCATACCAAGGATTTTCTTTGCATCACCCAAATCCTTCATCGCAAATGAATTGGATAATTTCTTCTTGAGCACATTTATATCCTGCATATTAGACCCTGCAACAAGCATGTCAGCTACATACAATAGCAAGATAATAAAGCTTCCATTTTCTAGCCTTTTAAAATAAACACAATCATTAGAATGACATCTACTATAACCCTGTTCTGTCATAAACCTGTCAAAATTCAAATACCACTGCCTTGGAGCTTGCTTTAGGCCATACAAGCTCTTCTTCAACCTACATACCAAATTCTCCTTCCCTTTGACCTCATACCCCTGTG
>ML780883.1:212886-226904 GCA_009831015.1 Picea engelmannii | reverse complement strand
TTTAGGGTTGAGTGTAGAAATGTAGGAGGAAGATGTACATGAGAGTAAAAACAATTCAACACAAGACTTAAATGATCCTTGATAGAAAGAACATGAAGATATTAGCCCATACCTCTAATTACCTGAAGTGAAAACAATGTTAACCACATGACAAAGATCATATCACTTTGGCATCAGTACTAGATAAGTAATGGAGTAGGCTTCTGCAGTACCAGAACATATAGTATTGGAACAGAGTGACATGATGGATAATTTTTGCTCATTCATGACGACAACCACTTCACCAAGGAATTCAGTGATAATATACGAGGGCTTGCAAAATTTCATGGTAGGGAGTGTGCAATAATTGAGAGTAGCCATACGTTTATTGCATAATTAGTCTAATTTCTTTTAGTAAAATGAAAAATGTTGAGTTTATACGTCCTATTACTTGAAGCATTTAAATTGAGCAGCAAAAACTTTGAGTATAGGATAAGAGCTACCAATACCTCATTACCAGTACCAGATCACCTGAGTACCGGATGGACGCAGGGTTGTGGTTCAGTACCGGAATAGCACAGGGTTGTGGTTCAGTACCGGAATAGTGCAGGCCTCCTCCTTTGGTACCAGATGAGCACACAAGCGACCATCAGTACCATATGAGAACAGTACCGGATGAGCACATGAATGTTGTTCAGTACCATATGAATGCATACTTTCTCCTTTGGTACCGGATGAGCACATAAATGACCATTAGTTTAGAATAGCATAGACCTCCTCCCACAGTACTGGATGAATGCAGATTTAAACATTGTTTGCAATACTGGATGAATGCAATTCTGCAGTACCGGGATAGAATGGTACCAGAATTATAGAAATGAATATCAAATCCCAGCACTGAACATGTTGATTTGGTCTCGCCGACGAAACTTGAAAAATAATATGAAGGTTTCAGCAACCACTCCCCCATGCCTAAGGTTTTGCATGGCCTCATGCATACAATGTGAGATGCTAAAAAATGGCTGCTCAGAGAGTTGTGAACACCTGCTAAAATCAAACCAATAGAACTAATTAAAACTGCATTTTTATTCATGTTAAAAAACAGAAACTTTTAGGGAAAATGTCAAAAGTTAAATTATTAGCTATGAATGAAATAGTTTGGACTTAACATTTAGTTTCAAATGCTATTAAAATATCACTTAATCGATCATCCTTGTGAAATAGCAGTCTTAAAATAGATAGGTAAATATAAAGCATGAATGCATCATTTTTAACAACTTTAAGGAAAAAAAAGAATTTTGAAGAAATAGGTCATGAAACACTCCCTTAAGTGTTATCTTCCATTGACAAGGATGCCTTTTGCGCTTTTGAAAACCTTCCAGTATTATGTGTGCATTCAGAGGATGAAGAGATTCCAAACAAAATCATCATAACTTTTAAAAAGAAATCCACTATAGGAACAAAAGATCTTAAATTGATTGCTTTATTATCTTTTGACATTCCCGTTTATGAAATGTATGAAAGATAGGTTGCATTGTACTTATGTGCACCATTTATTTATTTATTTACCTATCCTACTCTAATTGAACAAAAGAAAATGTCCTTCAAGTATAGGAATACTTCCAGTGAAGCCATGTGCGTAACAGGGTTAGAGATATATCCATACTCAGGTTTAAAAGATAAATTTTAATGCATACCGGAGTATGAAGGACCAGTTTCTTTGATGATGAGATCATGCAATAATGAAAAATATAAGAGTAGTGTGACCTAATAACTAATTGAAACCATATTTCAATAGGATCACTATATTCTTGTTTCTCTTCTTTGTTTAGGTCACACTGAATGTCCTCCTCTACCATGCTATGTAGATTATCCTCTTCAAGATGATTGGTCTTTGGAGTACATACATGATCTGCTGAAAAGCATGCTAAGGACTCCTCAATCTTAGGTTCTAGCAATTTCTCTCCATTGAATGATTCTTCAGTCTCCTCTACAGGTTAGAAAGGGTGATCAAAGGAGGCTTCTATATCTTCTTGTGGATGTAGCTTATGGAAATCTTGTTTTTCTATCACTTCTGGAGAGGCGGATAGGTTCTTGACTGCTGTCAATATTTGTTCTTTTTGCAAGGAAGATATTGAGATCCCAGTTGTTTCTAGGATGGAGAGAGTTCTTCCAAACTCTTGATCATCTTTGAGTCCTTGTTGTTGGTCTATGGGTCATGTTTCACAAATGGATTAGTGTGGAGGGGGGTTCTTACAGTGCCCAAATTATTAAATCCTAAGGAAATAAAAAGAAGCAAACTAAAAGAAAATGTAAGAAAACCAATTATATACTTGAAGCGCCACCATGCTACTAGGATCCTACTGTCACCAAGTTATCTGTTCACACAAGTTTGCTTCTCTTCTCATATATATAAAAAATGGTTAATGCTAATAAAACACAAATTATAACTACTAAAAGGAAGAGGACAACCTAATTTTGGAGTAACTCCACTAAAGTGGATGTGTGGGTTCTTGCCTCATGTCTTACCGTCTTCTCTCCACCCTTAGGTCGTCCTTAAAATCGCACCACACTTGCATGAAAATAAACATGTTTGCATGAAAAGAAACACACTTGCATGAAAGGAACAGTCAAGGCTTTGGAGAAATAAAAACAACCTACCTATGCTCTAATCCCTTTAGCACCTCCCTAGCAACGGTGCCAAAATGTTGGGGCTAAATATATGCACTATTAATTCCCACATTTAATTATCAATTGGGGCTCGTAAGCTTTGAGGTGCAGGAACAAGAAACGAAGGATCAAAGCCTAGTCTAGCCTAATCTAAAGCCGACAAAACAATCTTCAAACCCACACTGCAGAAAATTAACACTAAGGATTCATCACTGGGACACAGGAATAACTTAGTGCTATAAAGTCTTAGATCAAAGTCTTTCATTCACTCAGGTTGATGTTCGTGTGATTAATCGCGAGTAGCTTACTTAAGTTTCCTATCCTTCAATGGATTCTAGTAGTGATTAAAAAGATAATAAAATGGATAAAAACTAGGTAAAAGGAAATGAGATCTAAACCCAAACTTTGTCCTCAATCAAATGCAATGTACCAATGCCTTGAGTGAGAGGGTTTTGATTTGAGTTTTATCTATTAAGAATTGATTTGCAAAATACAAATTAATTGCAGAATGCAAACACACAATATATGACTTTCAAACCAAACAATAATGCAAGAAGAAAAGAAACTAAACATAATGCTAATATACAAAGAAAATAAAATATAGCAACACTTTCCACTCTGAGGGGCCCTTCCCAAGAGGTCAGTGCTGCTAAAAAGACTCAGATCAAATGGAGATGGTGTACAATGCTTTAGCAACAATCAATTCTTCATTGAGATCAAAAACTTTGTTTTTACATGGCTATCAACTCAAAGCTTTCTCACAAGAATAAATCTCTCCTTTACACAACATTCATGAAACTAATGGATCTTTCTCATAGCCATATGAGGATTATTTATACATTAATAATCATTGAGAAGTGGATGGGACCGAATTCCAATGCTCAGATTTCAAATTTACAATTTTAGATAAAATCCTGAAAAATTTGGGTTTATTGCAATTTGGGCAAATTCGAGTTATGGATCCACCCATATATTTCCAACCAATTTGAAATGTTGAAAACATTTTCTGGGTTCTATAGCTATATGACATTCCTAAAAACCCATTTTTCTGTTTTGAAATATATGCACCCATGTGCATAAAAATCAAGGCACAAGTTGGCAGTTTGAGTTTTGTTGCTACTTTTGGCAGAATCATTCCCCCTGAGCTGAAGGTCCACACTTGTGAGCTGGGTGAATTCTGTCCCACATGTCCACATGAAAACATCATTCTAGACAAAACCCATGTACCCGATTTTCCTCTAGAAGATTTCCAAAATTTCAAATTATGTCTAGTACCAGATTAGCACATGCTGGTACCGGAATAGGTGGAGCCTTGGTACCGGAATAGACTGAGTACCGGATCATGCTTCTTAAGAGTCAAAGTGATTAGGATAATACATAATCAAGCATTTAATCGAATTAAATCAATAAAATTAAACAAATCATGCCTTAACCATAAGTTACCTCTCTATGCACATGATCAAGGTCATTAATTGTATTTATGGATGAAACAGTCAATTAGATACACATATCATGGGTAAAATTGACTCAAACATAGATAATATAGGGTAATAGAAGTGTCAATATTGATACTCAACAACCTTCTAGAAGATTCAACCATTTTTTAAGAGCATTTGCATCTATCGGGCCTTCAAATAAGGGGATATCAAAATTGACTTGTACCTTGAAGGGCGTCGAACCTATAAAATGATTGCTTGTCAAAGATGCCTTGGTTTCCTCCATCGGTAGTCTTCGAAGGATCTGAGGGAAGTTGTCCATCATCTCATTCCTCTGTGACACGGGGGCTTCCTCGAGCAACGCCTTGAAAGGATCTTATGCTCTATCATCTCTTTTTTCTTCCTCCATGGGAGGTCGCTTCGGCTAGCGAGAGAGGTTGTCCTCAAGAGAAACTAGCTCAAGATCCAAATATCTGTACCCTGACCTCGTAGGGGACCTGCTCCGAGAAATGAAAAGGAGCAGATTGCTCTGATACCACTGATCCAGATTATGCTGAGAATGAAATGAGACAAAAAAAAAATATAGTGGATAACACAAAAATATAGTGAAACCCAAATTCTATTAATGAATAAGATAGAAAAACATTGTAGAACACAAACTGGCATAATGGGGTAGCTTATATTTGAAAAGAAAGAGATGTTGTCTACGCTTCATCTGTAACAAGATTTATATCACACTTCATTGCATGCTTAAAGGGCCTCCTTCACCTCAATTATGTATGAGAGACTGAGAGGGGAACAATTCCCATGATGCATGTGGGATAAATTATTTTAAGTTTATAAAATGCCATAGGCATGTAAAATAGTAAGACTTCCCGGCAAATCACCCATCCCAGTACTACTCTATCCCGAGCGTGCTTAACTGCGAAGTTCTAATGGCACTATGTGTATTAACTCTATGTTGTAAACATGTACACAAGACGACTACGAAATCATTACATGATGTTTGTAATTAACAAATGAAGATGACATTACATTACATTCCCCATAAAAAATGGTCCATATCATGGTTTATCAAAACCATAGGCTCAAAATGTTGATTTAGTGGAAAAGGTGGATGGCCATCAAGATCCACCTGGATCACCTTTGTGACACCAAGAGGGTTGAAGATGAAAAACACTTTCTCCTAGAATGCCCTATGTATACCCAAATTAAATCCCAATTTCAAAATATTTGTCACAATACTGACCTTCCTAACCTTCTAAGTCATCAAAACTTTAGTGATTTGAGAATGCTTCTCTTAATTCTTTTCAAGCATTGAAATAACATTTTGAAGAAATCTGAGTAATGTCTTGTTTTTCTTAAGGCCTGATAAACCAATTGTGGTCTCAATGGACGTTAACCATCATCATAATAATAATAATTTATCAAAATTTAAATATAATCTTAGTGAATGAAAAATTTCCAACTAATACTACATGAAAAATTATTTGGATAAAGGACATGTGATTGTTCCTAAAACTTCGAGGAACATTTCCTAAACCCCTTTGTTTTAGGTAAGGATCATTTTAAAAATTTAAGAAAAGTCTATGCATTTTCAATCTTGGAAATGGAGATATTTTTTACTATGTCCAAATCTTCGAAAAGAAAAATTACAAAGGATACATTTATGGGAAAATTACATTAAGAAACTTCAGTTACATAGAAGTTGAGATAAAAAACTAAATTGAATTTAGAAACTTTAGTTGTATAGAGGTTGAGATCAGAAACAAATGAAGGGATCGAAAGAAATCATCTAACCTAAAAGAATCGTTAATAAAAAGTTAAAAAAATATTAAAATAATGTGTTAGAGTTATCCATAAATGTTTTAAAAGAAGAAAGGTCAAAGGCACAAGTAAGATAAAAACCAATCGAAGAACAAGATGCACCAAAACTATGAGTGCTTTTAGGTTTGTATGCTTGAACTCTTTGCTAAGAGAGCCAATACTCTCAATGGTCAAAGATAAATTACAAATGAAAATGAATCTTGTTGCATAGTGTTTATACTACTCCTACTCAAATAGGGAGGGTGTAAAGAGTTATAGGCCCATTTAAGTAAAGGCACATTCCTCAAGAGAATTATTAATCATGTATATCAAAGTTGACTACGTTATCCTTAAATACACCTAATAATATAATAAAAGAATAAAGCATATAAATTTAGGTTAAATTATATATCATGTTGGAAATAGTGATAAATAGAGATATCTCATGTCAATTCATATCACATCATTTGACATTAATAAATAAAAATTGCTCGTCTGGCCTCATTTTTGCAAATTTCAACCAAATTGTTGGTTACATTGATCTATTTAATCAATAGTGTAATAAGATAAATCATAACGACACTGTAAGTCCCTACCTAAATGTAATTGAACATGTGAAAATAAAACATAGATTTAAAAAAAGGGGTTAAAAAATGAAAAAAAAGGCTCATCTATAGAACTTAAAAGATATATAACACTGAATAATTATGAGGTTGTCAATGAGGACTTATTGTTGTAAAGAAAATACCTAGAGTCAATTTTATTGGAATTCTCTAGCTACAATTGGAAGGAGGCCATGACCCCCTAATTTAGAGGCTCCAACCTAAAGGAAGCTCTAACTCCCTGAGTTCTCCAGTGCAAATCGGAATGAGACTATGACCCCCTGATTTACATGCACCAACCTGAAGGAATCTCTAACTCCCCGAGTTCTACAATACCAACCGGAAGGAGGCTAGAACCCCTTTTCCTTGCCCCGCACTACCGCCCTGAAATATAAATCTAGACTCACTATCACTACCATTGATCAGCCTATAATTTCCACTGTCACTTATACATCAACCAACCTATCACTGTCATTATCACATCAACCAACCTGTCATTGTCACTATCACATCAACCAACCTGTCACTTTCACTGTCGCATCAACTAACTTGTCACTAATGATCAAATAATCATCCAACTTGTCACTATCCATGTCCTTGTCACTATCACTATCATTGTCTATGTCACTAATATACCATCATTAACCAACTATAACTAGATCCACTCACATGGATACCAAAACCATCACCATACCATGTACAAAACCTATACCATACCATGTACATCAACCATGTACCATATTACATACATCAACCATGTATCAAACATGTACCATACCATATACATCAACCATGTACCATGACCTATACCATACCATGTACATCAACCATGTACCGAAAACTATACCATACATCAACCGTGTACATCAACCATGAACCACGACCTGTACCATACCATGTACATGTTGTACCATAACATCATCAGCTCATGAACCAAAACTTGTACCATAACATCATCAGCTCATGGACCAAAACTTGTACCATAACATGTGCATAAACCAGATACCATATCACTCATGATATGCCATACACCATGTACCATAAGATATCATCAATGAAGTGCCTCAAGCATGTGATAACATCACCATGACATGTACCAAACCAGATACCAAGATAGCCAAGATATGTCTCTAGCAATGTACCATGATATCATCAAGATGTGTCTCAACATGTACCAACATCACCAAGACATGCTTCAAGCATGTACCACAACATCCAATGCATGTAACTCAAACATGTTCCACAACCTCATTAACAAGTGTCTCAAACATGCATTAATATCACCAAGAAATGTGCCTCATACATGTACAAAAAATATACCTCAAATCATGTGTCAAAACATAACTCAAATATGCAAACTTGTAAGATTCACCACGAGCTCAATTTTCAATTTCTGATTTTGAAATTTCTACCTGAGGTACTATTATATTTATTGTCAGACATCAGAAAATTCCATAGTCTGCAAAGTCCCAAAGAACAGTTTATAGTAAAAGTTCCTAGATGACTTGTTTGAAACATATTTTAGGACCGTTTAGGAACTCTGACTTCCAAAGAGCATATCTCTGAAATTATTGCGACAAAATGTATGAAATTTTAACCACAAGTACTCTAAGATATTTCCTCAGTATCCTCAAAATTTCAGAGTCTAAAACGTCCCAAAACACAAGTTATACCAAAAGGGGCAAACCTTCCTAAATTATAACCTATTTTGTAGAGCAAACGTGTACAACATGCCATGCACACAATATTTGATATTTGATTCTGAAACTCACACACAAGATACTACAAAATGGAGCATTTCCAATTCAATTAGTCTAATATAATTTGTATTCTCTATGAGGAATTTGTGACTATTTTACTTGGAACACCTGTTTGAGACTAGTTTCGGGACTAGTAAAAAACCTTACCTTTCACATCGTTTATCTCCAAACATACAACAACCCAGAAGCTGAATTTTTACCACATATACCTTGCTATGTCTTCTCAACAACCTACAATTTTCACTATCTAAAGCATTCTAGAAAACAAGTTATATATAAAATGGTAATATGACATTTTAAAAACATACCTTAGAACACATCATCACAAGACTTCATCTTCCCTTGAAATTTCTCCCTTCACTTCATTTTCCCTTTGAAATTCGCACCACACTTGTACTAAGAGATCACAAGATTTAATGATGAAAATGAGAGGTTCTTAATGTGTATTTATACTTTTTCAAGTACCTCCTTTACTTGACTTTGGGGTCGACTTGTACTTTCCTGTTACAACCACTTTACCCTTTAATTAATGACTTGTAAATTCTTGTTGCAATTGTTTAGGGGATTCTTATCCATTCTTCGGGGCTTCCAACTTCAATAGACCATAAATTCTCAACCATGATGAACCACATGGCATACCACCTACCATTGGAGATGGCATGATGAGGACTATCCATCTATGAGTGTGTTGCATGCATTTACACTATCCTTCATGCCCTTATTCCTCAAACAACTTTTGGCTTCATGACCACACCTCTAGGGATTCTTGTAGACTTCTTCAAATGCACCCATCACATCTATTGACATCAATGAAAACCACATATGTTGACATCAATGAAAACCATCTATCCATCAACATCAATGAAAACCAACTGTCCAACACATTTAGCTAATAGAAATTCTACCATGAAAATCGTAAATGTTGCGAGAAGGTCAGTCTTGTTTGTAATGTACCTAAGGAGGATAATATAAGGTACCTAAGGAGGCACCCAAGAGGGATAATGAATGTAATGTGGCCATAATCATGTAATAGACTCACTATGTAGTTATATGAAATAATACAATAATTAGGGGTAGTTGGCATAGACCCCCAGGAATACTCATGAGAAAATATGAATATGCATGAATATATGATTATTAGCATTCATGCATATTTATAGTTTCTCATGAGTATTCCTAGGGGTCTATGATAACTACCGCTCCTTATTATATTATTTTCTCTAATTGCATAGTGGGTCTATTCCATGATTATGATCACATCACATTCATTATCCCCATTAGGTACCTTCTTAGGTATGCCATATTATCCTCCTTGGCTATATTACATTGTTGCAAACACACAATCTCATCCTTTATCTCCTGCTATTGCATTCTATCCACTTTCCTCATTTCTTCCAATTTTATAACCTCATTCTAAATTTTCTCTTCACCTAATGACTAGCAAACCTAGATCAGTTTAGGCATCAAATTGGAAACCTTAGAGCCTAGAGACTATTGACCTCCTTGTTAGATTTGATCCTACTCCTATTTTTTTTCTAGGATTGAAGTTGGATTTCTTTATGATCATTTTGAAAATACTATTTATAGAATTTCCCCAACAATACAATAATGTTTCTAACACCATCTTCATATAAAATTTGCATAGTGTAGATTGATTTGGGGACTAAAAATAATTTCAAAATTATTAGTTGTAGAAGTTGCAACAAAGAAAAATCATCATAATGTAAATAACACTTCTTTTAGTTTAATGGTGCTATTGGTTTGAAATCATGATAATTCTTTGTATCTATGTAAGTTGAAATGTTTACTCCTTTAATGGTAGGTTTTTAATGTTATTGAGGGTTTGCAAGCATTTTGTATGGTCTCCATGGATCAAAGATGGATTCTATTTCTTTTAGTTGTGTTATGCTTGATATCGCCATTAAAATTTCTCATTTCAACATTTGAACATGTAAACTTGTGATGTCATGACTTCTTATTCTTTGTTCTTTTTAAATAATTGCTTCAGGAACACTATGATGTTAGGTTTAGAATAGTCTACACTATATTACTACACTAGGTTACCCATTTGATGAATTCCCTTCTATTTTATTTTGATCTATTAATCCCTCAATTTAATTTTTGGTACACATTGTAGAACTATGGTTTTGGCCCTATAATGATGAAATTATTTTTGTCCAAATGCTTGAAATCTATTTTGTGTACATATGTTTTATGAATATTTTGACATGTTTTTCGATGAGATATGGATTGTGTGATGTACCCAACCACCTGTGTGCATTGTCGATATGGTGTGGTACTCCAAAATTCTTTCCTGTGCACTCATTATTGTTCTTTGATACCTTTTTATTCATTATCATATTGTTAATTTAATTATTTCATACAACCTAACTTTGCAATCTAATACATATGAATTAAAAACAATTCATTCATAACATAACACTAGTAATTCAACATAATTGCATATAACATCATATACATTTATTTTCTAGGAATAATTCACCATACAGTTGTAGATGAAGGACATTCCATCCAACGATAGGCTCCATTGCACATAATATTTTTACAATATGCCACCCCCGAGATGAGGCTATGAGTCCATAAGGACAAATTCCCTATGTTTGGTTCTAATCCTCTCACACAGTCCATTTCCTAGAACTTATAGTCTATTCACTCTTAAAACAATCATGATACACTAGCTCTTTTTCCTTTTAAGCCTGCACAACCCAAGGAACAAAATCTCCTTATTTTCCATGTAGTCCCTTAGGCTATTCCATTTCCTCATGGACCTATAGTACAATTTGGATAGGAAATCTCAATGCTATGAACTTCAAGGATTCTCAGTGGTAATTACTTGTCTCAATGACATACATTCCTTGACACATGACCACAAATTCTCTCCCAGGTTCATGGAAATTATTACCCATAATATCAATACAGTATACATGTAATTCACTCAACCCACACACATGCTCTTAGACCACCTCTTCCCTAAGGAAGAAGGAAAAAATAATTATTGCATAACCAAAATACATGAATTATATTTTCATGCTAATAATGCACCACGTGGCTTCCTAAGAATCTCACGTATCCCACTTGGAAACCTATCCCAAGGAACCAAATAATTGGGATAACATAAAGTATATACAACTTAGGCTTAGGAATAAAATATCAATACTTGGCTTTTGGCCTCTTTTAAGCCCCTTAAGCCCCCTTTCATTCCTCTCTTGTGGAATCATATCCCCCCATGTTCTTTTCCTTCCTTGTTTGCAGTCGGTGATGTATTTTATTATATTGAATGCATAATTTCATATTGAAAAGTCTATCCCTTATTAATTCATCATGTATACATTTACATTTCTATTATGGGGGTCCAAATGGGGGTATTGCATTCCCCTCCCCCTAAATTTTTCACTGTCCCCAATGCAGATCATCATGCATATGCACGACAATTGTTTTTACAAAAAACATTTAAACCCAATATGGGTATTCCTTCCATGTTGCATATTCCAACTCTATTGGACATTTACTTGTCTCATGCCTTTGTTCATGAGCATCGTGTTCCTCTTTCTATCCAATATACTCTTTGGTTGTAGTTGGTGTTGCATTATTTTTCCCTTGGAATATCATCATGCTTGGTGTTATTTGTTCCAAGTACTCAATTCATGTCTTCATTCTTCATTTGTTCCTATAAAAACCAGTAAGTACACATACATGTTATATCTATTATCATGCAACAATTTATCTTATTCACCAAAGGTATCAACTCCATAATATACATATGTATTTAAAAATAAACATGAAAAATTAATTCGATACTTATATTCATGGCTATTTCTCTACTTCACAAAGATACCATGGGAAAATATTTATCTTACTGTTCTTTCAAAAACATCCTTCTTGATTTCAACATTCATACCACTTGCATTTTTCTGCAGCATTTTCATTCAAGAAAGTTGCCTCTTCCTTGTTTCGCTCACCCTTCTAGGCTTAAGCATCCCCTTCAGTACTAAAAAATTCCTCATTTGATCTACCTTGCCAAGGTTTTCACATGCAAGGAGAGAACCAACTTACTACCAAGCATCCATTGTCAATCTCTAATCAATAACCTTTGACAGTCACAATGTTCCAATAGCCTTATTTCCAATCTTCCATTTTTTTAACCATCATCAGTTTCCATAACTTTAATCTCCTAACAAAGCTTTCATGTAGTCCATCAAAGTATGACTACTCTAATATTAAATTATTTCACTTCATCCACAACAATAACTCTTGATGTGATCTCAAATACATGAGATAGTAACAATTCCATCATTTCAGTTGTTAACATATTACTTTTAAACAAATATAGAATAAGCATGTGTTCATACAATGCATTCATACAATGCATTCACACATTGCATTCACACATTGCATTCACACATTGCATTAAAATAATGCATTCAAGTGTGTGCATGTGTGCACGCGTGCGTGCACACACACACACACACACACACACACACACACCATTCTGCATATGTGCATATTCACCACGTGCACACTTTCATAACTACACATGCATACCTACTCGATGCATCCTTGCATTGATTCCATAATACCATATTCTTGTATCATGCATTCCACCATAATGAGTTAGAAGGTCTAACCAACACCTTGACACATCATCTAGCGACCTCCGTAATACTTACTCGACTATTTGGACACCTTTCTTGTTATCCCAACACAACACCCTATGCTCTTAGTGTTGGAAAGAAGGTTTTAGTTCATGACATCGGTACAAGTAGGGAGACCATGTTGGTTGTGGAGCCTGATTATCTTCCTGATTCAAAGGTCCTTTCTTTCAGCCGTGTTTATACCCCATGAGGTATTTACACCCCAGAAGTATGTACACTCTTCCACGTGGGGGAGTGCAGAGGGGGGGTACCCCCTCTGCGGGGTCCGGGGGGGGCTATCCCCCCAGCTGGGGGGTCTGGGGGCAAGCGGGCCCCCAGCGGGGGTTCGGGGGCAAAGCCCCCGAAGCAAAAATTGCCTTATAAAAGTATATTGTAATTTCATTGTAAATCTGGATCATTCATTATAAGGTTGCAGATCTAACGGTAGAGATTATGTTAGGGTTTTTTGCCCTAGAAGGAAACCGTCTTTTATGAGGGAAATGTATTGTGGCTATGGTTGATGGAGAATATTGTATTCTGAGAGAGGAGACTGTGAGAGAAAGAAGAGGAAGTTATAGTGGGTTTTGCTGTAGGTTGTATCCCTTCATTTGCTGGATAATAATAAATGAAGGACCTGGCAATTTCTCTGGTGGACGTAGCCCACACTGGGTCAACCACATAAATCTGTGTCTCTCTTGTATTGTGTGTCTTGTGTGTTTTGTTTCTGCATTTGTTTTATTTTATTGCTCTGCGGTCCTGTTTTTCTAACAACTGGTATCAGAGCGTAAGGTAACTCGCAGGAAAAGAGGGTTCCTTGTTCGAGTGGGAGCAATGTCGGAAGATGGAAAGTTTAGGGTCAAGAAATTTAACGGCCAAAACTACCAGTTATGGAAGATGCAGATGGAAGACTATTTATATTAGAAGGATCTGTTCCTACCATTGAGCGGAGTAGCAAAGAAGCCGACGGCCATGAAGGACGAAGAATGGGAGATTCTTGACAGAAAGGCTCTAGGAACGATATGGTTGAGCCTGGCAGCGTTAGTGGCTTTCAATATTTCGAAAGAAAAGACAACGAAGGGTTTGATGGACGCACTGGCCAAATTGTATGAAAAA
>ML780883.1:191774-209994 GCA_009831015.1 Picea engelmannii | reverse complement strand
ACACTTTTCTACAGGGATATGTTGATTCAGATATGGCAGGTGATAAAGACAGCAGGAGGAGCACCACAGGGTATGTTTTTACTATAGGTGGAACAACAACAAGTTGGATTTCAAAACTGAAAAAGGTTGTTTCACTTTCAACAACAGAGGCAGAGTATGTTGTTGCTACAGAGGCTAGTAAAGAGATGATTTGGTTACAAAGGTTTATGGAGGAATTGGGAAAGAAGCAGGAGATCAACAAGTTGTACTGTGACAGTCAGAGTGCCATTCACCTTGCAAAGAAATCAGCCTTCCATTCAAAGACTAAGCATATATAGTTGAGGTACCACTTCATACGATCCGCCTTGGAAGATGGACAATTGAAGATGGAAAAGATACACACTAGCCAGAATCCTGCAGACATGTTAACAAAGGGAGTAACCAGGGAGGAACTGAGTTCTTGCTCAGTTTCAGTTGGTCTTCAAGAATGAATATGAAGATGAGAAATTTGCCAGGTCCAAGAAGGTTCAGAGTCCAGCATATACAGCAACGGTGGAGTTGTTGAGATCAGTCTCCAAGTGGGATATTGTTGGTTGTGGAGCCTGATTATCTTCCTAATTCAGAGGTCCTTTCTTTCAGCCGTGTTTATACCCCATGAAGTATTTACACCCAAGAAGTATGTACACTCTTCCACGCGGGGGAGTGCAGAGGGGGAGTACCCCCTCTACGGGGTCCGGGGGGGCTATCCCCCCGGCTGGGGGGTCTGGGGGCAAGCGGGCCCCCAGCGGGGGTTCGAGGGTGAAGCCCCCGAAGGAAAAATTGCCTTATAAAAGTATATTGTAATTTCATTGTAAATCTGGACCGTTCATTATAAGGTCGTAGATCTAACGATAGAGATTATGTTAGGGTTTTTTTCCCTAGAAGGCAACCCTGTTTTATGAGGGAAATGTATTACGGCTATGGTTGATGGTGAATATTGTATTCTGAGAGAGGATACTGTGAGAGAAAGAAGATGAAGTTACAGTGGGTTTTTCTCTAGGTTGTATCCCTTCATTTGATGGATAATAATAAAGGAAGGACCTGGCAATTTCTCTGGTGGACGTAGACCACACTGGGTGAACCACGTAAATCTGTGTCTCTCTTGTATTGTGTGTCTTCTGTGTTTTGTTTCTGCATTTGTTTTATTATATTGCTCTGCGGTCCTGTTTTTCTAACAGACCATTGGAAACTTGTGCAATGTTATAGTCTTTCCATATTCTAGCACATTATGGCCTCACACGTGGCTAATTCTGTTGGAATTCACTTATATATTGAGATTGTATCTCCTGGCCTACTTTGGTTATTAACTCATAACCAAAACCACATGATACACCATTTATTTCACACGAATTCCTTCACAAGATAAATAAATTTTATATACCAAAGGCTTCCACCTTTACCACACTAATGGAATATCATTCTCATAAATGCATTCCAATCAAATAACACATCAATTCATATATCAAATCCTAGTTTAGGGAATTTTAACCAAAATTTTCTTCAACATTTATGCAACATAAGCATACCAATCCATAGTTGCATGGATTCCATAAAATTATTTGATGTTACCCAATAAATTGGTGTTTTTTAGAGGCTCACAAGCTCCCTTCACCAACCTCTTGATCACATTGTTTTTTCCTTGTCTTTTCTTCATATGTACAATTGCCATATGCAGTAGCATCATTAGCATCTTTAGCCATGATATTACCCTTTTCCTAGTTACATAATTGATCATTATCGATATCTAATCATCATAACTTTTTTATTACATATATGATAGTAGAATACCCTTAGTCTATAGGCCTATTATATGTATATGCTCAAGCAATTTATATGCACTCTCAACATCATTCTCAATATGCCCTCTAGTGCATATTTATTCTAGCTATTTAATATCTTGTATTTTTATCACTCATGTTCTTTAAAAATATTAACATATACAATCCCTTTCAACATTAGGAAAATATATTAAAAGAGAAAGAAATGAGTTAAGGAAACCCCCTTTATTAACATGCCTTCCTTGTTGGCCATGTTCCTCATTTGCTGCTACAAAAATTTCATCAAATTCTTGTAGCTTCTTATAGAATTTTCTATCTTCCTTAGTTATCTCTGACTGTCCTTAAATCCCATTGGATTTTTCACATATTATTCTCTCACTTCGTGCAATGTTGCTCCCTTTTTTGAGCACTTTCCAGCGAATTCCCACTTATCCCCTTTACATTTCCAGCCAATCTATAATATTGGCATTCCTTCTTATTCCATTTTATCTTGCAGTGATGCCAAGCTTAGATATATTCTTCCCTTCTCATGTACTTCCTTAATATTCCTATTTTAGAAATCACTACACCTCTTGTGTTGTTCTTTGATTTGTTATCCATTTGTACATTTGGAATGTTGTCAACATTTCCTACATGCATCAACAATTCTCATTCATTCTTTTTATCATTCATTGAGTGATGCAATATATTCCAACTAGCTTAGTATCCATATTATGGAACAATTTTCCACTATATCTAGTTTTCCTTAGAATTTTTTCCATTCTGGAATCCACTTAATCCACTTTGAAGTCTGATTGTATCCTTCCATAACCTATCTGCACACAATGCACTGCTTTATTTCTTTGAATTTTTTTGAACATAAGTTGATGGTTCATGGATTGCAACTATTTCACATGCATTCATGTGGTTTCCCACAAATATGACTCACCCATCTCATGAGCCACACATCACCTCATGAGATATTTGTTATATTTTGCAACATTCTTTGCATCAATCCTTTCATAGTTTCCTATCTCTATGCTCAAGGTTAATAAGACTTACCTTACCTCCCTATTCATAATAATGTCATTCTTCACCTATTGGCTTGCCCCATGCCTCTTATTATTGTCACAATTGCTTGGCTATACATAATAACCAATTTTTATGTTCATGATTCACATAAATCTTCTATTTATAGCATCTAATCATCTTGTTAATAATACCTTAACATAACAATCTCTACTTGAGTGTTCCCCTTCCCATCAACAATACACTGTTATTAAAATTAAACCCCTTTTCATTATTAAGTCATTGCACCTCCAATTGTTCCTCCACACAATTGCATAGACACTATCATGGAATATTTGATAATCTTCCTTGCTCAACATTTGCATCTGACATGTACCTCTATCATCTGGAACTCTTTTTCCAGAAGTACAATAATTTTTTTGGAAATTTTCAACAATTGATAGTTTCCTTGTTCACTTAGGCCCAAAAGTATTGTTCCAACAACTTCCCAAAACAACCAAATTAATATATTAATAACTTAAAATTTATACCATGTTCTCCTATGGATTACCTTTCCAACAAATATAACCATGTTCAATTCCGAGCTTTTAGATGAAAGTTACAACTTTTTGAAATCAACAATTTTACGCCTTTTCTCCACTTGTCTCACTAAAACAATTAATATCAGAGGCCAACCTTCCACTCGTAGAAGAAAATATGGCAAGACCCACAAAAAAATTATATCAGGTGCAAATAGTATTACTAGGGGTGAGCACACAACAACCTTCATATATGTAATCCGATGCTTCAGTCAAATTCTAAAACAATCTGGAATTGTCAACTTTGTCCTTTTTACACTTTTCCCAAACTTATACTTTTTTACCAAACGAGCTATCTCCTAAACCGAGAAAAAATGATAAATCTTCAATAAAACAAAGTTTCTTTAATTGTTTAGGAGATAAAATGTAAAGTAAATATTTGTTTCTAGATTTGTGATTTGGGGTCCCTTTTCCTTTGAAAATCTCATAAATCCCCCAAAGTAGCATGGAATAGTAGATTTTGGCTTGTTTTGGCACCTCCACTCCAAACCCTTTGGAATTTGATCAAAATACCCACTGGGTATATTCATTCCTAGTCCTATTCTCTACTGTCAAAATTTCACCTGCAATAGGGCCCCTACCATGGAGCACCACCCTATTGTTCAAAAATTAGTAATTTGCATTATCTGGAAAATTGGACTAGAAATGGCCAATGACCCTCACTAGCACTTTTGTAGTCCTCCCCACTAATACTTACCCTTGAAATGTCATATGATTATGCATTAAAATGTTCATGTTATGGACAAAATAAGAATTTGTCTTTATCCTTTTTTTAGCTTGACCTGATCTTTGTTGATGTGGCATGACATGTGCTTGTTGACGTGGCATTCAATTTCTCTATATCGGCTTCCACATCTATCATGCCATCCTCCTTTGTCCTTGACTTGCCATGTTATCCTTTGTGGCTTAGCTTTACTTTTTCTCTCTCATCTTTATTTTATTGCATTCATGGCCCACTTGAACCTTTTTGTCTTTTTCCTACTACCTAGCACCATCCTGGCCATAGATGAGAGAGAGGGTCATGCTCTATCATTACCTCCATATAGCGCACTATGCTTGGATGATCTATTGAGATAAGATCTAACAATGGAGATCCTTCTATTCCAATGCTCTAGATTTGTTTTAGGCCCAAATGTGCTCAACCTATATTGAGGTATTTTCATCCTAAAATATCCAATGGCTAAGATTGATCGTGATCTATATCCCATATTCATTTCGGAGCTACAAGTGCTTGACCCATAACCATGTAACTTGACTATGAAATTGTTGAAAAATGTTGTCATTGATGTCGAAGTGGCAATGATGATGATGATGATGTGGCAGTAATGATAAGGATGTAAGGGTGATGATGATGATGTGGAAGTGAAAAAGGGAGATTGTTTTAGTATTGAAACCATGAAGCCAAGTAAATAATCCTTGAAGCCATGAAGCCAAGTCAAGAATCCTTGAAATTGTTTGAGTATTGAATCCATGAAGCCAAGTGAATAAGCCTTGCAACCATGAAGCTGAGTAAAGAAGCCTTGAATCCATTTTGATGAAGCCTTGAGAAGCCAACCTGCAGTAGTCAAGCCATGAGGATAAGTCAATGTCAAAGAAAATTGAAGAAACCCTTGAATCAGTAATGATGTGTCCACTTGAAGAAGCCTTGAAGTGCCTTGAAGGAGCCTTGAAATAAGTGTATATAACTCTAAAGTGGTCCCCTTATGGCATAAATTTTAAGCATGGCCCTCACGGGAGGAGATAACATGTGGTTGTTTCCACATGGCCATTTTGAGCTGTACAAAAATGGATCCTTGAAGAATCCCTAAAACCAAGTGAAGAAGCCCCTAAAGTCAAGTGAGTAATCCTACATATGTCCAAGATAAATATTTCAAGATGGAGATTGTTGAAAGTATTATTGTGGTCAATTTGGATACCCTATATTTGAGGAAATGTTTACCCTCCATGAATAACTCAAATAGAAGCAAAAGTTACAAGGTTGGAAATATTATTCTGATACCTTTCCAATGGTATATGGAAGTCCCTCTAACTCCCTAGGAGTGAGGAGATATATTTTTTTCCATTCGACAACCCAGCTAGAAAATTGAGGTCGGCTCAACTAATTTTTGGGGACAAAATTACTATAAATATAGGATAGAATTTCACATTTTTAGGGTAACCAACGAAGATATCAATCTTGAGGTGTGATCACGGTGTTCGGGTGTCTTTCTGTTGTGCAAGATAAGTCTAATGGATTATCTTAATGTCTTTCTTGTTCTCAAGGTATGTTATAAGGCTGTGATGTTGTCGTAAGGTTTTGAGGTTGTTGTATGCACTGTTGTGAGGTTGTGATGTTGTTGTATGCTCTGCTACGAAGTTGTGATGTTGTCGTGATGTTTACATGATTTTTTGATGCTTCCATATGCTCTTCTATGAAGTTTTGATGTTGTCGTGAAGTTTTCATGAGGTTGTGATGTTGTACGCTCTACTATGAAGTCTTGATGTTGTCGTGAGTGGATGTTGTCATTAGTGGATGTTTTCATGAATGAATGTTATCATCAGTGGATGTTGTCATACATGATTACATTATGGGAATGATTCTATGAGGCTTTCTATGGTTTGAAGGATTTTCTATAGAATGAAGCATGAAGGTGAATTTAGGAGTACTCTATGTATGAAGATCTTGGATTGGTGATATCTTGTTGAGTTGGTGCTCAGTCAAGAAGATTGGTGTCTTCATTCAACAGGTTGGTGCCTATGCTTTAGGGAGTGGGTTCTTCCTTCCATTTGGAGCTGGTAAATCCAAGGGGTTGGTGCCTCCTTCTAGTCATTATTGATAAATTAGGGAGTTGGAGCTTCCTTCATGTTGGTGCTTGTAAATCAGGGGGTTGGTGCCTCCTTCCAGTTGGTGCTGAAGAATATTGGAATTTGGTGCTTCCTATGAATGTAATATTAACATGATATAAGAAAAACATTATATGGTTTTATTATGTTTGGTTTCCACGTAAAAATCATTGTGTTATATGTATGGTTTTTTTTTTTATGATGAATGACATTGTTAATGGTTAATGTTTGCATGATGTGCTTAAGGTTAAAAATGGTAAAACGTGTTCAACATTGATTCACTGCCCCCTCTCAGTATTGGTGAATATTCCAACAATTGGTATCAGAGCTAGGTTCATTCAGGAACAGTCTAACAATTGGAATGAAGATCATGGCTATTCAAGAAGTTTACTATGCAGATGAAGTTCCATCATTTAATGGATCAAACTTTTCTCAATGTAGCATAAGGACGAGATATTTTTTATAGGCATGGTGTTTGACATTTGACAATCAATATTATATGGTTACACCACTCAAAAAGGAAGACCAAAGGGTGTAACAACAAAGAAGCTACAAAAATACAATGCAACAACATTGAACATAATTCTAAGGGGCTTCTCAGAGTTTGAAAAGAAAAAAAATGAAGATGGAAAGCATTCATAAGATAAAGAGCTTTGGGACAAACTATAAGAAAAATGCACAAAGGAAGCAATGCAAGAATGTGTAAAAGATCAAAAGGAAGATACACCAAAGAAAGAAGAAACATCAAATAAAATGGATGATAACCCAAATAAACATGCAATTGATGAATCAAATTAAGAAAAGGTGAAGGAAGTTGAATCAATTAAGTATTCTTGTGGTGATAAATTAAATCCTTGTGACATTAGATGTACCTATGCAAATAAAAGTAGTTTTGACAAAGATAAAGAAGAAAGAAAAACCCATGCCTCAGGGAAAGAAGACAATGATGAAGTAGACCTTGAAGGAGAACTTATTAGTTCTCTAGATGATTTGAGGAATGCAAGGGAGAAGAAAAAATTTATAATGGAACAACTGCAGAGGTATCAAGAAAAGAATACATTGCTAGAAGAGAAGCTAAGTGAGATTGAAAAGACTGTCATTATTTTAAAGGCACAAGTAGAAGTGGATAAGAAGACTAAAGAAACATTGAAGAATAAATTAGAAGAGAAAGATACCCAACTAATCACAAACCTATAGAATGTTGTGATTCAAATAGAATAGGACAATAAAATTGAAGAATTCCTAAACAATCAACTAAAAGAGAAAGGAAGAATTCTATCAAGCAAAAGAACTTGAAATTGTTTCTCCAAGAGAAGAAGAGAAAAGGAAAATTTCCACAAACTTGAAGTTTGAGAAGATTTCAAAAGCCTTAAAAGGCATCCTCAATCAACAAAGATCTCCTAGTGACAATACAGGTATTGGGTTTGACCACAAGCAGAAACACATTGAAGAAGAAAAGAGTTTCAAACTACCAAGAAAGACTAAAGAAAGACATAAAAGTCATACAAATGGTTCAAAGGATTCCAATAGTAGAGTAAAATACCATGATCAATCAAGACATGACAAAAAATCATTTCAATGAAGACCCTTTGCTCCTAGGTATCAAAGTTTCTTTCCTAGTTAAATTTTTTCTTGCAACAATTTTGGACATAAAGCTATAGATTGTACAACTTATGCAAGAAATAATCAAGTAAGGAATAATGGTATATAAAATAATGTTGAATTTTACAAATTCCACAACTATGAACACATAGCTCGAGACTCTAGAAGCATGATGGAGTCTTTCATGAAAGAAAATTCTCATATCAAATATAATAAGGTTTGGATAAGAAAAGAAGAAGAAGAAGAATAGGTCAATGGAGAATTCTCAGACATATCCACAAGAGTTGTAGATATGACTAACAATGATAAATATGCAAATAAAGAGGAAGATGTCAGGATTACAAATGATGATCCTGCAACAGAGCAACATTATACATTATTCTAAACAATTTGGCATAGAGACTCCCAATATTGTGGATAATGTTGAAGGAGGGGGGGGGGGGGGTCTAAGTAGCACGAAAATAAGACTAAAGAAAGGAAAAAAAATGTTTGTATATAGAATAAGACAATGTATTGGTAAACCATATAGGAGCACAGGGGGAGATACTTCATAAAGCTTCAAGAAATGGCCCAGTATAAGGGGGAGTCAACACAACCAAAAGGGGAGTATTTTTGAAAAGGAAAGATGCTCACAAACATAGCATTACAATCAAAATAAGGAACCATTGATTATAGAGGGAGAAACAAAATGAGTTAAATGACAATGGATGAAATAATGAAGATGGGAGGAGTAATAGAATAGGAAAGAGGATCATGAAATTCCAAAAGGGGAGCAACTCTTTATCTTGGATGTCAAAGGGGAGAGAAACAAATTGTTAGTGACATGAGGAGTCACATGATAAGAAAAAATAATCCCTTTTCCATTGATTCCAAGGGGGGAGAGAAACAAAGTGATGGATAAAGTGAGCACGATGATGGATAGAGTGAGCATGCATCACTACAAAATGCATAAGGTGTTTCCATCAATGACAAAGGGAGAGATTGTTGAGAAATTTTTGTCATTGATGTCAAATTGGTAATGATGATGATGATGTGGTAGTAATGATAAGGATGTAACAATGGTGATGTGGAAATGGAAAAGGGAGATTGTTTAAGTATTGAATCCATGAAGCCAAGTAAATAAGCCTTGAAGCCATGAATCCAAGTAAAGAATCCTTGAGACTGTTTGAGTATCGAAGAAATAAATCCAAGTGAAGAAGCATTGAAGTTATGAATCCAAGTAAAGAATCCTTGAAGCCATGAAACCAAGAGAATAATCCTTGAATACATGTTGATGAAGCCTTAAGAAACCAACATGCAATAGTTAATCCATGAGGACAAGTCAATGTCAAAGAAAATTGAAGAAGCCCCTGAAGAAGTAATGATGTGTCCACTTGAAAAATCTTGAAGTGCCTTGAAGGATCCTTGAAATAAGTGTATATAACTCCAAAGTGGTCCCCTTATGGCATAGATTTTAGGCATGGCCCTCACGGGATGATATGACATGTGGTTGTTTCCACATGCCCATTTTGAGTTGTACATATATGGAGCCTTGAAGGAGCCTTGAAGAATCCCTAAAACCAAGTGAAGAAGCCCCTAAAGTCAAGTTAAGAAGCCTACATATATCCAAGATAAATATTGCAAGATGGAGATTGAAGAAAGTATTATTTGTGATGAATTTGGATACCATATATTTGAGGGAATGTTTACCCTACATGATTAACTCAAATGGAATCACAAGCTAGATGGTTGGAAATATTATTTCGATACATTTCCAATGGTATATGGAAGTCCCTTTAACTCCCTAGGAATGAGGAGATATGAGTTTTTCCATTTGAAAATGATCTGAACCCAGGGGTGATAAGGTTCCAATAATTGGTTGTTTCTGCCACTCCTTCAAAAGGCTCAGTTATAGATCGTTTTACTTGAGTGATGTGTAATTAAAAGGTAAAGTTGAAGTCTTATAATCTTTAATTCGAAGTAAATGAAACCTCTTTAGTCTTCCTTATGTGCGATATGTCATGCTTGTATTTTACATCCTATGTGTGGAAATTCATGGAAAAACAGCATAAGAACATAATAAACATAATGGATATGACACTTCCCTTGATAACAGAGTTCACCCAATGTGGGCTACCTCTTTGGGTCATGCTCCAAATTCTGGCCGCTTTATTCTCCTTGCTGTAATGATGTCTCTCCTTTACAAGTTGTAAGGCCAAAGTCCCTTTCAGGTGATGACAAAAAGAGATTGGACTGTGATCAGGAATGTATATAGCTTCACAATTTCTCATATTCATGAGGCATCCATGATGCTAACATGGACATCATTCCCACATACTCAATACATAAAAAGAGGAATAATAAAATATGACCCCCATCAACATGGAGCCATCAAATGCCTTAGATATGCTGCTCAGATCCAAGCATAAATATGCACCCCATACAAAGATCCCAAAACCACGAGATTCAAAACTGCTTCGTTGGCCACTTATCATGCAAGTGCCACAATTTATTTGTCACATATAACTGATTGATTTGATGTGAAAGAAGAGAAGAAAATAATATATAGAAGGAATAAGTTGATCTTGATGCCTTGCTACAACCTCTCTATGATCCTTCAAACCTATAACACACATGTTATGCTGTGACATTTAATGACAAAACAACATAATGAAAAGCATGCTTACATTGGCTTCTCCAGAACTTAGCTTTCTTATCTGAAGCTCTGCTGCAAAAACATACTTCGTCATTAGAATCGCGTCGCCAAATTACCTAAAAGTGAATGTCAAATCATCTCCATCAAAGTTAGACACTTTTAGGCCCAAGACACACATCTGCCTCAGTTACCGTGCCACTGCCTCTTCAATAAATGAATCATTCTGGATTTAAGATACAAAATATTTTCTCAGATCATAAAAATAACACCACCACTGCGTTTGCGGTGTCATTTTACCTATAAATGACTGTCTCCACGCCTCGATCTGAGTCAGACACTTTCAGACCCAAGAAACACCCTTGCCTCGGTTTGCATGCCCTGCTCCTGCAATAAATGCTGATAAATATTGAAATGCATGCCAGAATGCATACCAGGCCATACATTCCATATGAGGCTATATGGTCCTGCTCAGACCTCTCTCATGCTTCGTGTGTGTCGAATGCACTTGCTTCCCCCAACTCTGAACCAGAGGGCCCTTCTTATACCAATTTGCGGGCAATTATGCATAAATGAAGTGGTTGTGGCGCATTGGTGGTGGAGATAAGTTTAGGGTGTAAGTACTTAGCAGAGGTCATGGGGTTGAATCCCATGGAATCTTCTCTTTTTTGCATACTCCGCTAAGTTTGGTGTCAATTTTGGCAGGTGACCTACTATTTTTGGTGGAACTGCCACTAAAATGGTAGTCCGTTATGCTATCTTTGGTGGCGACTTTGGTAGGGGATATTTATGGCCGTCGGTGGAATGTGCCACCAAATCTGGTGGAACCGCCCCGTATTTGGTGGCACCTTTTGATATATATATATATATATATAGATAGATATTGTTTTTTTGGTCACGGGCCCTCCTTGGGCATTTCGGGGGTGCCATGTGGTGCCCTCCGATTGGGCCACATGGAATTCACTGATTTCCCCACTTGGATGATGACGCCACCTTCTTACCAGACACATCCATATTGGACATGTGGCTCCTTCTCGGTGGTGCCACGTGGTGTCTCCTGGGGGTGCCACGTGGTACCCTAAAAACCCAAATCTGAGTGACACGCGGTAGCCTCTAGTACTGCCACGTGGCATGCTGACATCATGATGATGTCATCATGACACATGTCACCCTCTGGAATTTCCACATAGGTTGTATGGATGCTAATGTCATATGTAATGATGTTGACGTCAGCAGTACGGATGATGACTGGTCCCTGCTCATTGGGTTGGTTTGACCAAAAATTTGACCGCTTATATCTTTTGATCTGTAAATCTGTTTGACGATTCGTTTGTGCCGTTGGAAATATTGTGATGCTATCTTCGTAATCGTGCCATTTTAATTGAGTTTTGGGAACTTCGAATTTTTTTCCCTTTTCTGCCTATTGAGGTCATTCTGAGCATCCTGGGTTCTTTATGTGCGTTCTGGGACACTTCTGAAACTTATGTGATGTTCCCTAGATCCATCTAGACCACACCTCCTAAATGAAAGTACTTTTGGTCCCCAAAATTCATTACATTAAGTTTCATGTCCTTTGGACTTACAATAAGAAACCCTTACCCAAACTACCTCACAAAACCTAACAATATCAACATGTGCCCAAAAAAAGAAATGATATCAACAATTATCACTTTTACACAATACCCTTCTACGAGGTCTAAATCAAAAAATGTGATTTGCAAAAGATGTACACTCTCGACTAACTCAAGGATTTTCTCCATTTGTTCAACAATTTTGTCGAGCATGTCCTCTTTATCGGGTTGTCCTTTCTCTGGTAGTTGGTCTTCTCCTGGTGGTAGATTTTCCTGTAGCACTGCCTGACTGGTTGTCTCCCTAGTATTCTTGTCCCTCTTTGGACGTGGATTTGGACGTAAGGCCCAACAAGTGGCCTCATGATGCCCATCTCTGCTACAATGGTTGCATTAGCCTTTCTCCTCCAGAGGTGCATTCCCCCTACTCTTTTCTGTGTGTGGAAAGAAATCTTCCATCCTCTTCTTTCTCCTAGTTGCCATAACCTTCCTACATGAGGATTTTCTCTTCCAACACTGGGACACTGCGTGGTTACTCAATCCACAAAAAGTGCATGGTATTTGATTCCACAAGCTTTGTTTTATATGATTAACATGCTTATAATCAAATGGAATTTTAAAGTTTTGAGATTTCTTATACCTCGGTGATTTTCCTCTGGAGTTAGAATGGAAATAAGAGTTGGTCTCAACTCCATCATTGTGATGCTCATCTCTCCCTAGAGATGTCTCAAATCCTCGATCATGAGAATTTGTGCTCTCGGCTTGCACTGAATCAATTTCATCTCTTGGTGAACTGTTGACCTCTGGAGTCTCAGTGACTTTCCTAGGCTCTTCTTCCCGAATGGTTTTGGATATTTCTCCAATATCCTTTAGGACATAGCCTATCCCGGCATATTGATGCCAAACCACTGCCTTGATGGGATCCACAATACCTTGGCCATTGGCTCCAAGGCCTCCTCCTTCGTATCCAACTTTTCTCATCAACTTTAAGTCGATGCAAGAAGCATGTTGTTCAAGGATTTCAAAAGAATCATCAACATTAATCAAGAAAGGAACTACACATGGTTTATTTACCTCCACCTCAAAATGGGACCCTTGGTCTGCTTCTTGAGATGTGTCCAGTTGTTCTTGGTGAGAAGGATCAGTGGAAGATGCTTCTAGGAATCCTCCTTGTTTTATGGATGCATGTAGGTCATTTTCATTTGCTTGAAAAAGTATGCATGCATTTGCACTATCATGCTCGCACCCATAACCAATGAAGTTTCTATGGTGACAAGATGGTATTATCACTGTCTCATTCATATAGCCTTCCTCTGTCTTCATCTTCATGGCTTGCAACTGCTCTTGAAACCTTTGGTTCTCTTGTTCTGCAACATGCAACAATGTATTCAATCCAGTGTTCTCTGCTTGAAGCATTTGGTTGAGATTTTGAAGCTCATCGAAACAAAATTGTTTTGGTGACCTTGTCATCCTTAGCTTCAACACCTACAATCGGTATCAAGCCTACTTTGATACCACATGATCTAAACCCGGGGGTGATAATTTTCCAATAATTGGTTGTTTCTGTCACTCCTTCAAAAGGGTTAGTTATAGATCATTTTACTTGAGCGATGTGCAATTAAAAGGTAAAGTTGAAGTCTTATAAGCTTAAATTCAAAGTGAATGAAACCTCTTTAGTCTTCCTTATGTGCGATATGTCATGCTTGTATTTTACATCCTATGTGTGGAAATTCATGGGAAAACAACATAAGAACATAATACACATAATGGATATGACACTTCCCTTGATAATGGAGTTCACCTGATGTGGGGTACCTCTCCAAGTCATGCTCCAAAGCCTGACCGCTTTATTCTCCTCGCTGTAATGATGTCTCTCCTTTACAAGTTGTAAGGCCAAAGTCCCTTTTTAGTGACAACAACAAGATATCGGAATGTGATCAAGAATGTATAAAACTTCACAAGTTCTCATACTCATGAGGCATCCATGATGATGACATGGACATCATTCCCACATACTCAATACATAAAAAGAGGAATAATAAAATATGATCCCCATCAACATGGAGCCATCAAATGCCTTAGATCTGTTGCTCAGATCCAAGCATAAATATGCAGCCCATACAAAGATACCGAAACCATGAGATTCAAAACTGCTTCATTGGCCACTTATCATGCAAGTGCCACAATTTTTCTTTCACATATAACTAATTGATTTGATGTGAAAGAAGAGAAGAAAATAATAGATATAAGGAATAAGATGATCTTGTTTCCTTGCTACAACCTCTTTATGCTCCTTTAGACCTATAACACGCATGCTATGCTACAACATTTAATGACAAAACAACATAATGAAAAGCATGCTTACATTGGCTTCTCTAGAACTTATCTTGCTTATCTGAAGCTCTGCTGCAAAATAGACCTCGTCATTGGATTCACGTCGCCAAATTACCTAAAAATGACTATCAAATTGTCTCCATCCAAGTTAGACACTTTCAGGCCCAAGAGACACATCTCCTTCGGTTATTGTGCCACTACCTCTGCAATAAACGACTCATTTGGGAGTTAATATACAAAACATTTGCTCAGATCAGAAACCTAACACCACCACTGTGTTTGTGGCATCACTTTACCTAAAAAACACTATCTCCACACCTCGATTCGAGTCAGACACTTTCTGTTGGAGCATATCCCTAACTTACATTAGTTTATACCTAGCCTAGACTCATAGATCTTGGTTAATACATTCATTTACACTTTATTTCACCTAATTTGGCCACATAGAGAAGAAAGGTGCCTCATCCCTAGATTTTAGGGAAAACTTCTAATTTTAGATCAAGACTCAACTCCCGGTTCTTGATTTTCTTGATTTATTCATGATTTATTCCAACTCCCCCATTAAAAAACTCATCTATTATTAGGGAATGTGCACCTCCTCTTTGAGTGAGATATTTATTCCTTAATTAATGATTTTTGCCGTTACTATTATTAGTAACTACTATTTCGGATCAGTTAAGTGAGTTGGAACTGCTTCTCTTGTCAGTTAAGTGAGCTTAAGTGAGCTAATGCGTATCACTTAACTCTTGTGGACATTAATGAGTGTGTGACATGTATATTTAGTGGTCTAGGTCGAACTATGTGGTCTCCCTTAGCTTATGACACCTATTTTAGCTATTTCTAGCTTTTTTTTACTAGAATTTCTATGTTGGAAATTCTATATATTCACCTCCTCTCTTCTTTTTGAGGATGGTTGCTCATGTATATTCATTTTTTATTAACATAATTCTCTGATTTATGGAGAAAAAAATGTCTCTCATCTCTTGAATATCAGCAAATTGTTTGTGTTCAATTTAACTAGAATTCTAGATCTATCGGGGTTTCTGCAGGAATTCTACATGGTATCAGAGATAGATTGAATCTAGTGGATTGTACATGATTTTATTTGTAGGTATAGATCATCAGGAGGCACAGAAAGAAGAAATGGATCATCTCTCTCAACCCATAAAACTCATTCTAAATCCTTTCAATTACTTCTAATGGAAGACATAGATCTCTCTGCTCCTCAGAAGAAAAGGGCTTTACCGGGTAACAATGGGAACGAAGAAAGAGCCAACTGTTGCAGCGGAGAACATAAAGTATTTCAATAAATTAGATGAAGAAATTGGGCTGATATTCCTATCAATTTCCATAGATATCCTCTTTCGTGTCAGTGGAGCCACTACTCTCGATGTGGTCTGGACCACATTGGAAGGACTATTCAGCGAGCACGATGCAATGAGAGTGCATCAACTGGAGAATGAACTCATATCCCTAAGTTCAATTCATTTCAGCAACCTGCAAGAATTCTTCACCAAGTTCAAATCCCTCCTCGTTGAACTTAATGCATGTGGAGTCACGAAAGGGGAAGAACAACTCATCCTTTCAATTCTCTCGAAACTAGGCCCTGTGATCCAGATAGATATTGGTGGCCACCCACCTTTTCCAACTGGCTCAAAACAGCTTTATGGCAATTTTGGCAATTTACTATTTTTAGCAGGTTTTAACTTCCGGGGCCATTTTGAGGGTCCAAATGAAGGTTTTTCGAGAAATATGTTCTCAATGATAGTTGAAGGAATAATTGAGCCCCCAAAATGAATCTCCTCGACGATACCTTTCCAACGAGCTATCACATGCCTAAAACGAAGATCGTATGCAAAANTTACGACCTCGGGAAGTTGATGTACTCACTTACCCAAACGGGGCCCACATGACTTTTGGCGCTTCATCTCCTAGGGTTAGGTTTTTGGATGTCTAGGACTTTTGGCATTCCCATTTATTGTAAAAATACCTTTAGAGCCTCATTGTAATCATCTTCTTGCGAATTCGAGTAGCCGTCACATCTCTTCTCAGAGATAAGCTGCCACCATTCTAGCGAGTCTTTCACTCTGTATTTTTACAGTCTCTGTACATTTATTTCATTAATAGAAATCGTGTATTACTGTATCTATGTGTTTATGGTTGCATCTCTGATATATTTCTGTTATATTACTGGATATACGCGATATCTCTGTGCATTTATTTATTATATCTCCACTCTCATTTCGTGCCGAAAATAATCTGGATCACCCTGAATATTCTGTATTTGTGTCGTCTTTTCAAGCATCTAAATTGACTTAGGAAAAATGGAAAATGCCTCCACTAAATGATTTCATTGCAGAATTGACTGAAGATAAATCTAAGTTATTCCAAATGGGTGTCATAAAGCATTCCAAGAACCAAGCACTTGCGGCTATTGATGCTCCAAAGAGCAGTAGAAAAGATAAGGAAAAAGGAATGGGTAAATTTCCTGAATCGAAGAAGGAGAGATTCACACAATATTCAGAGAACTCTTTTGAGCCTAAGGGTAAGAAGAAGAAGAAGGAAAGAACACTTTGCATCTACTGTTCCAAATGTTTTCATCCTGAATAAAATTGCATGAGGAATACTATCCATGAGATGGCTAAGCAATTGCAGCAACACAATCTCACGGTGCCTGAAAATGCAAAGAAGAAAGATGATAACAAAATGGGAGGGAGAGCATGAGATGGTAATTCTTTAATGGATGTCACATCCACTCCATCATATTGGATCCTTGATTCAGGTGCATCAAACCATATGGCTACATCAAAAGATGAATTTTCCTCCATCGAAGAAAGCACCAGATCCCCAATTTACTTGGGAGATGCCACACTCGCAAAGGTGTGCAGAGAAGGAATTGTTGATCTTGAAGGGTGATTCTTCACAAATGTGCTTCATGTACCCTTTCTCTCTGCAAATCTTCTCTCGATATATCAGATCACTCATTCTGGCTCTGGAAGAAAAGTGGAGTTCACTCCGGACTCTGCAGTGATTACCGACATTTCCACAGGCTCACAGCCTGCACATGGAATTGCAGATCATGGTTCTCGTTTGTATTTATTATCCCACTTTGTTCCTAAATCTATTAGCATTGTTTTTCTGTCACAATATAATGATATCAGCAGGTTATGGCATGAAATATTTGGCCATCTAAACTATAAGTACTTGCATCAACTTAGCAAGGAAAACATGGTAGAAGGATTGCCAGCTATTAAATTCACAAGCGGTGTATGTCAAGGATGCATTCTTGGCAAGCATCCAGAGAAAAAGTTTGACAAAGGGAAGGCATAGAGAGCTTCTTCACTAGTTGGGATGATTCACAGTGACATTATGGGCCCATTCCCGCAGCCTTCAATCAGTATACAACTACAACACACAATGCCATATACACCACAACCGAACGGTATTGCGAAGAGGAAAAATTGGTCCTTAAAAGAGATGGAAAATTGTATGCTACAGTCGAAATAATTAGCTCCCAAGATATGGGCTAAAGCTATTAATTGTGTAGCATACATTCAGAACCGAGTTCCTAACAAATCACTCAAAGGCACCACTCCTTTTGAATGTTGGATTGGTAAGAAACCGAAAGTGTCACACTTTCGTATTTTTGGTTCACGAGCATGGGCTCACATTCCGACAGATAAGAGGAAGGCTTTGGAGCCTCAAAGTGTTGAATGCATATTTGTTGGATATATTAAAGGTGTCAAAGGATATATATTGCTGGACTCTCACACTGAAAATTTCATTCTAGCTCGAAGTGTGAAGTTTGAAGAAGAATCACTGCATGATTTTTCAGAAGACCCTGCCGAGGAACCACTTGTTGTCACTGATGAGGAGGAG
>ML780883.1:180597-191724 GCA_009831015.1 Picea engelmannii | reverse complement strand
GGTGTCAAAGGATATATATTGCTGGACTCTCACACTGAAAATTTCATTCTAGCTCGAAGTGTGAAGTTTGAAGAAGAATCACTGCATGATTTTTCAGAAGACCCTGCCGAGGAACCACTTGTTGTCACTGATGAGGAGGAGTCTGAAACTTCTTCGAGCACTTCAGAACAGCCATCGGAGAAGCATTTTAGTTCTGATATAGAGGATGAGGAGCAGGTCATTTCTTCTACAACTCAGTTGCCAACTTGGGCAGAGAAAACCCTGCAAGATGCGGGTGAACTAGTCGGTGATCCTGTGGATACAAGAAGGACTAGATCACAGTTTTTTGGGGCTCCTCAAGCCAGGGCTTCCACAGAAACTTTGATGCCCATACATTTCTATATGTCACTTGGTTCAGATCCAAAGTCACACTCTGAGGTTGCAGACATCTTCACCAATTCCTTCACTGAAAAGAAATTTTCAGAACTGAGAGCTATGCTTGGAGTGGTGGAGACAACTGAGTAGGTCACTTTTGGCAACTCAGCATTTTTTTCCTCTTTTTTTTGGTGGGGGGTGGTTTCCCATGAGGTTTTCCCTCTTTCCTCTTTTCATGAGGAATTATTTTATGTAATGAGTGCCTAAAATGGCCAAGTTGTCGGGACTCAAATTTTTTGTCATTACAGTTAGGCTTAAGGGGGGGGTGTTGGAGCATATTCCTAACTTACATTAGTTTATACCTAGCCTAAAATCCTAGATCTTGGTTAATACATTCATTTACACTTTATTTCACCTAATTTGGCCACATAGAGAAGAAGGGCACCTCATCCCTAGATTTTAGGGAAAACAACTAATTTTAGATCAAGACTCAACTCTCGGTTCTTGATTTTCTTGATTTATTCCAACTCCCCCATGAAAAAACTCATCTATTATTAGGGAATGCGCACCTCCACTTTGAGTGAGAGATTTATTCCTTAATTAATGATTTTTTCCGTTACTATTATTAGTAACTACTATTTCGGGTCAGTTAAGTGAGTTGGAACTACTTCTCTTGTTAGTTAAGTGAGCTTAAGTGAGCTAATGCGCATCAATTAACTCTTGTGGACATTAATGAGTGTGTGACATGCATCTTTAGTGGTCTAGGTCGAACTATGTGGTCTCCCTTAGCTTATGACACCTATTTTAGCTATTTCTAGCTTTTTTTGACTAGAATTTCTATGTTGGAAATTCTATATATTCACCTCCTCCAGGGATGATTTTAAGGATGGAAATTTATTTTAAAATGCAGAAACCTTGGCGAATATTACTAATCCTTCATATGTAAACTATAAATGTTTGGTGATATTTTTTTTAAAAGTATTCAAATTTCTAAGTATTTTATATATTTTATAAATTTTTGGAGATTTTTAAGGTAAAATAATTTTATCCTATAGAATTTGGGTGAACCATTTTTAAAATAACGAATCTCGTTTTTGGAAAAACCATGGAAAATTAGCCCATGACTGAAATTTAGCCCCTAAAATCATCCATGACCTCCTCTCTTCTTTTTGAGGATGGTTGCTCATGTATATTCATTTTTTATTAATATAATTCTCTGATTTATGGAGCAAAAACTTTCTCTCATCTCTTGAATATCAACAAATTGTTTGTGCTCAATTTAACTAGAATTCTCGATCTATCGGGGTTTCTGCAAGAATTCTACACTTTCAGACCCAAGAGACACCCTTGCCTTGGTTTGTGTGCCCTGCTCCTGCAATAAATGCTGAGAAATATTGAAATGTGTGCCATAATCCGTACGAGTCCATACTGGTGTGCTCATACCTCTCTCATGCTCCATGTGTCTCGAATGCACTTGCTTCTCCCAACTCTAAACCATAGGGCCCTTCTTATACCAATTTACGGGCAATTATGCATAAATGAAGTGGTTGTGGTGCATTGGTGGCAGAGCTAAGTTTAGGGAGTAAGTTAGTGGAGGTCCTGGGGTTGAATCTTGTGGAATCTTCTCTTTTTGGCGCGCTCCGCTAAGTTTGGTGGCGATTTGGGCGGGCAACCTGCTATTTTTGGCGAAACTGCCACTAAAATGGCAGTCCGTTATGCTATCTTTTGTGGCGGCTTTGGCGGGGGCTATTTATAGTAGCTGGTGGAATATGCGACACCTTTTAATATATATATATATATATATATATATATATATATATATATTGTTTTTTCGGTCACGTGCCCTCCTTGGGCATTTCGGGGGTGCCACATGGTGCCCTCTGATTGGGCCATGTGGCATCCATTGATTTCCTCACTTGGCTACTGATTTCACCTCCATACTAGACATGTGGCACCTTCTGGGTGGTGCCACATGGCATGACCTGGGGGTGCCATGTGGCACATTTTTACTCATCCACGTGGCACCCTAAAAATCCCAAATCCGAGTGACACGTGGCATCCTCTTGATATGGATTTTATGAGAAGAACGAAATGAATACATATTATTAATAGGTTCTTAACACAAAATAACAGAAATACAGTAAAACGGGTTTTCTATTCAATAACAAAATAAGCTGAAAACTGTATGTAACAGCCCTAGTAGAATATATGTTTAGGATTATTAAGTAAAAATTAATTAGGGGATTAATTGTCTTAACATGGTATTAATTAAACAAGATTGGTATAATGATACTAATTAAATATTTATTAATTAATTGATTGTTATAATTTTAATTAATTAAATTAATTACCTGTCACATTGAATGATCAGGGTAATAAATTTAAAAGAGTTAATAAATTATATTGTTTTAAAAAAAAAAAGACTTACGTACACGAAAAGGGATAACACATTGAACATAAAGGGATAAGATATTAATTATAAAGGGATAAGATATTAATTATAAGGGGATAAGGTAATAAATGTGTAGGTAAGGAAGTAAATGAGGAAAGGACGGTGAAGGAGGAATATGAGGGGGAGGAGGTTTACGAAGGAGGATTATCATTCTACGGGGAATTTGTTTGGAGGGTTCTCTTGGATTTGCACAGAGAGAGGAGAGTTTGAGTTATGTAGTCGGATTGGATCAGTAGAGGGGGCACCGGTTTGCTGGAGGTTTTGGGCACGGGGGCCAGGATATTCATATGATATCCTAGAGCTAGGAAGTTGTCCTAGTTGGCAGGGTGGAACAATTTTTGGGTAGTGTTTACATAGTTCAACAACGAACAACAAGACAAGCGGAGGGTTAGCATCAGACCAAGGTATGTTAATTTATGTATTTGTTTTATGAAATTTAAGGAATATGATGTGTTATGAGGCTGTCCGGAAGCTATTATGTTTAGCTCAATAAATTTTATATGTTCCGGTGATTAATTTATTTGTTCAATTGAAATCATTTATATCAAAATTTTATTTATGTTCACTACACTGTAAAATGCAGTGGAAACAAGCTTGCTGGAATGGTGGCAGCTTATCTCTGAGAAGAGATGTGACGGAATCACGAATTCACAAGAAGAAGGTTACAAGGAGGGTTTGAAGGCATTTTTACAATAAGAAAGAATGCCAAAAACCCTTGACATCCAAAAACCTAACCCTAGGAGATGAAGCACCAAAATTCATGTGGGCCCCGTTGGGGTAAGTTAGTACATCAACTTCCCGGGGTCGTAACTTTTGCATACGATCTCCATTTTAGGCATGTGATAGCCTATTGGAAAGTTATCGTTGAGGAGATTCATTTTTGGGGCTCAATTATTCCTTAATCTATCATTAAGGAGATCGATACCGAAAAACCTTCATTTAGGCCCTCAAAATGGCCCCGGAAGTTAAAAATGCTAAAAATAGTAAATTGCCAAAAATGTTAGAAACCGATTTTGAGCTAGTTGGAAAAGGTGGGTGGCCACCGATATCCATATGGATCAATACTCACTACTTAGGAAGAAATGGTCTCCATTGCGTTGAGGTCCCCCATTAGATGAGTAAATTGTTGTTGAATTTTGCCCCTGGTGAGCCACTTGCCTTGGTGCAGGAGTTGCCCTGCTTTGACGACTTGATAAAGATGGATCCTTTGTTGTTGAGTGCCCTTGATATGTCTGTCCACAATCTGATCATTGGATGCCTGTTGTATGAAGTTTAGGTTGAGCTTTGTTGGTGTCAGATGTTCTGCTACTTCTGAGGTGTCCAATAATGGTGGGAAATAAGGGCGAAGGAGATCCATGTTGAACACTGGGTGCAGGCCAAGGAAAGGAGGAATGTTGAGCTCAAAAGAATTATCCCCCATAGCCTTGGTGATAGTGTATGGTCCATAACAGAGTGAGAGAAAATTCCAATGGGGTCCTGTAAGGCATTATTTCTGCAAGTGCAACCAAAATTTGTCACCCACCTAAAACTTATGCGGCACCTTATGTTGATCATGGCATTGTTTGTACTTGTCATTGGACTTCTATAGGATATCCTGAACCTATTGGCGGATGTGTTGGATCCACTCAATGAACTGGGTGTCTTTGTCAACTTTAGTTGGAGGAGGAGATGAGTCAATCGAGGTGACCGCAAGGGGAAGTGCAACCTCTATGGGACCCAATGGTTGAAATCCCAACCCCACTTGAAAGAGGCTGTGGCCAGTTGAGATATGCAAGGCTCGGTTGTAGCTATGCTGGACATAGGGAAGGCTCTCATCCCATGTGCGAGGGTTATTTGAATTATACATGTGACGGATATGCACAATCATTCGATTTACAACCTTGACTTGGCCATCTGTCTAGGGGTGGAAGGTCGTGGATTTGGTGAGCTTGGTGTCCAGCAGTGCCTAGAAGCTCGACCAAAATGTGCTGAGAAATTTACTATCCCGATCTGAGACAATGGTTTGTGGGATTCCAAAATGTACCCAGACTCGTTCAAAGAAGAGCTTGGTTGTGGCCTCTACTGTGATGCTCTTCCTGCAGGCAACCAAAATTGCCATCTTAGAAAAGAGATCAACAACCACAAAAACACAGTCATTTTCCCACTTTGTGGATGGGAGGCCTGACATGTAGTCCATTGAGATGGATTCCCATGGACTGTCAGGAATATGAAGAGGGGTGTACAGGCCCTGTTTATTAGTGGTTAGTTTGGCAATAGCGCAGGCAGTGCAGGACCTAATATACTTGCCAACCTCCTGTCGAAGTTTCGGTCAGTAGAAATGTTTATGTAGCATCACCACTGTCTTTTCGACACCGAAGTGTCCTGCCACCTGACTATAGTGGGCTTCCCAGATCAAATTCTCTCACTCACTTGATGGCACATAGATATGGCCCAGACAACACAACAACCCATCCTAAAGATGGAAATTATAGACAACTGCATTTGCACCCAACATTTGGTAGGTGGTGGCGAAGTCAGGGTCTGTCTCATAGATTTGGGGCCATCCATATGTCTCATGGCCACAAGATTCTAGCACCGTGGTGAGTGTCCCGACTGGTGGTCTGCTGAGGAAATCAACGACATGATTGGTGCTTCCTGTTTTATACTTGATGTTGAGGTGGAATTGTTGCAATTATGTGGACCAATTTTGATGGCAGTCATTCTGCAATTTTCCTTGTGTCTGTGTGAACTGCAGTGTCTTATGATCAATGTGGATGATTGTCTCCTTCCCAAGAATGTAATGTCTCCACTGGAAACATTCTTTCACAATGGAGTACATTTCTTTGTTGTAAGTAGGGTACTTACCGACAGTATCTAATAGTGTCTAACTATGATAGGCCACGAGGTGGTCGTGCTGAGTGAGAATGGAACCCACAACATAGTCTGAAGCATCTGTCTTGATCTCAAAGGGATGCTGCAGGTCTGGTAGTGAAAATACTGGGGCTGAGCACAAGCGTTGCTTCAAATCATCAAACGCTTGTTGTTAGGACCGACCCCATTCAAATTTCTCCTTACCACCACCCCTGTTTAATTGGTTGAGGGCCCATGCAATATGGGAGAAACCCAACACGAACCTGCGCTAGAAATTAGCAAGTCCCAAGAAGCTTTGAAGCTCAGTGAGTGTTGTTTGGGCTGGTCATTCATGGATGAATTGGATCTTGGTTGGATCCACATGTATGCCATGATGATCAATGATGTAGCCCAGGTAATGGACCCTGTCCATGCCGAAGGAGCATTTTTCTAGGTTGGCGTATAGCTTGTGCTATCACAGGGTGTGCAAAACTTGTTGAATATGCTGCAGGTGTTCGGCCCAAGTCTTGCTTTAAATTAGAATGTCATCTAGATAAACCACTACAAAAGTATTGGTGAATGGTCATAGGATATCGTCCATCATCCTCATGAAAGTGGCTGGAGAATTTTTCAAACCAAAGGGCATGACCAACCATTCAAAAAGTCCTTCCTTTGACTTGAAGGCAGTCTTCCATACATCTGTCTATTCTATCGAGACCTGGTGGTAGCCAGACTTCAGATCAATCTTACTGAAGTATTTGGCCCCCATGAGTTGATCAAGGAGGTCATCGATTCGGGGAATCAGGTACCAGTTTCTGATAGTGATTTTATTCAGATCCTGGTAATCAATACAGAGTCGCCAGGTTCTATCTTTCTTCTGTACTAGCATGATTGGGCTCCCGCAAGGTGATGAGCTGGGGTGGATGTGCCCCTTGTGGAGCATTTCTTGGATCCGTCGCTTGATCTCCTCATTCTCTAACAAAGAGCGATGATAGACTGGCCCATTGGGCAGTGGTGCGTCGGGGGTCATATCGATTGGGTGCTTGACCTGGTAGTGTAGAGGTACCCCTGTAGGTGAGGAGAAGATATCCAGGTATTCTTCAACGACCTTATCTACTTTCTTATGCTATGTGGAGAGGTTGATCACAGAGACCCTGTATGTGGTTGCGATCTTTCACTTATTCTGAGAGAGAATCACGAAGAAGACAAAATTCCCCATCTGAGAGATGACCTTCCTGCATTGCTTAGCAGAGATCAAGGAAATAGCACTAGGTGGGATTGACTCGGGTATCCTGTACAATTTTCTATTCAAAGTAATAATAACACTATGAGGCCTAGACTCATATACAACATGACATTTCCATAAATAAGGTTGGCCCAAAAAAACATCACAAGCTTCGAGAGGAGCAACATCACACAATACCTCATCTTTGAAGGGCTTGATGTCGTACGACAGTCGACACTGTTAGCTAACGCGGAGATCACTTCCTTGGTGGAGCCATCCAATGGTGTAGGGTTGTGGGTGCAACATTGTTGGCAAGGCCTGTCATTTGATAACCTCTGATGAGATGAAGTTAGTCTGTCTACCGCTATCAATGATGAAGTGAAATGAGGTTCTTTTTTCCCACATCTGTGAATGGAAGAGGCACTCTCCTTCTTCTGGCTCGTCTGGTTCACCAGGCTAGAGCTTGGTGGTAGAAACGGTGGCACTGGGTTCCACGTCAATGATCCATCTTCCCCTTTATGGTTTTGTCTTAGAGTCAAAATCTACACCTGATTCAAAGGCTTTCACTTCAGCCACCAACGACTACTTTGAGCGGCAGTCAACAATGTTATGCTAAGGGCTCTTATGGAAGTCACACCACTTCCCGATATCTTTCTTTGTCTTTCTGGTGTCCTTCTTTTCTTGCGGCTTGTACTGGTTGTCCTAATACTGTCCATATTTTCTTTGTCCTTTTTTCGGTGGGTTGGGGCCACCCTTTCCTTTCTTTTGTTGTAAGGGGTTCCTAGGCCCAAATTGCTGCATCTTTTGTTTGAGCTTCTACTCGATTTTGACGACATATCGGTAGGCCGTGCCCAAGGATGAGATGTCCATAAATTCCATTTCATTCTGGATGTATCTATGTAGATAACCATGATACTTGAGCACTAGATGTCACTATGAATATTTGGTACCCAACTTGGTGCACAAGGTATGGAAGATATTTGTGAAATCTGGCACTACTTGGTCTCTTTCTTGCCGCAGTGTGGTCTATTTGGTATACAGGTAATCATAACTTCCGATAGGGTAGTATTGTTTTTTAATAGCATCCCTAAAGGATTCCTAGGTAGCCATGACTAAAAATAATGAGGTTTCCTCTATTTCCTTTTGCTCACAAAAAGTTTCCCACGAATATTTGACATGGGGAACGACTTTGAGGAGAACAAAAGTAATCTTTTCTCTATTCGAAAATTTATGAACAGAAAAATACCCTTCTAGTAGATTCAACCATTTGTCTACAACATATGCATATATATGACCTTCAAATATAGGAATATTAAAGTTTATTTGTACCTTGAAGGGGGCAGCGCCTCCATTCGAAGAATATGCATCGCCTGTTGGTAGTCGCCGAAGGATTTGCGTGAAACTATCCATCATCTTGTTCCTCTGTTGCATGAGGGATTCCTCAATCAACAGTTTGAAAGGATCTCTTGTCCCATCATCTATATTTTCTCCTACCATGGGAGGTCTCTTGGGCGTGTGAGAGCTTCTGTCGTCAAGAGAAACAAACTCGAGACCCAACTCTTTGTACTCCGACCTTGTTGGGGACATGCATTAAGACGATAAGGAGAAGACCACTTTGATACCACTGATCTGGATTTTATGAGAAGAATGAAATGAATACAGATTATTAATAGGTTCTTAACACAAAATAAAAAATATATAGTAAAACTGGTTTTCTATTCAATAAAGAAATAAGCTGAAACTGTAAAATGCAACGGAAACAAGCTTGCTGGAATGGTGGCAGCTTATCTCTGAGAAGAGATGTGACGGAAGTGCGCATTCACAAGAAGAAGGTTACAATGAGGCTTTGAAGGCCTTTTTAAAATAATAAAGAATTCCAAAACCCCTAGACATCCAAAAACCTAACCCTAGGAGATGAAGCGCCAAAAATCATGTGGGCCCCGTTTGGGTAAGTTAGTACATCAACTTCCTGGGGTCGTAACTTTTGCATACGATCTTCGTTTTAGGCGTGTGATAGCCCGTTGGAAAGGTATCATCAAGGAGATTAATTTTGGGGGCTCAATTATTTATTCAACTATAATTTAGGATCTCGATACTGAAAAATATTCATTTAGGCCCTCAAAATGGCCCCAGAAGTTAAAACTGCTAAAAATAGTAAATTGCCAAAAATGTTAGAAAACTGTTTTGAGCCAGTTGGAAAAGGTGGGTGGCCACCGATATCAATCCATATCACCTTTGGTGCTTCCATGTGGCATGATGACATCATTCTTACATCATCATGACATGTGTCACCCTCTGTTCTTTCCACGTAGGCTATACAGATGCTAATGTCATCCATACTGATGCTGACGTCAGCAGTAAGGATGCTAACTCATCCCTGTTGACTAGGCTAGTTTGACCAAAATGTTGGCCTCTTATATATTTTTATCTGTAACTCTTCTTGATGAGTCATTTGTTTCGTTGGAAAACTTGCGACGCACTCTTCGCGATCATGCCATTTTAATTGAGTTTTGGGAACTTTTAATGTTTTCCCTTTTCTACCCATTGAGGTCATTCTGAGCGTCTTGGGTTGTTTCTGTGCATTCTGGGACACTTCTAAAACTTCTGTGATGTTCCCTAGATCCATCCGGATCAGAAAACCAAGCCAAAAAGTTGAGGTCATCTTAGCTAATTTTTTAGGACAAAATTACTATAAATACATGATAGAATTTCACATTTTTAGGGTAATCGACGAAGAGATCAAGTCTGAGGCGTTCTCAAGGTGTCTTTATAGTCTGAAATATAATTCTAAGGGATTATCTTAAGGTATTTATTATTCTCAAGGTATGTTATATGGTTGTGATGTTGTCGTAAGGTTGTGAGGTTGTCGTATGCATTGTTGTGAGTTTGTGATGTTCTCATATGCTCTGCTATGAAGTTGTGATGTTGTCATGAGGTTGTGATGCTACTGTATGCCCTTCTATGAAGTTGTGAGGTTTTTTTGTTTCCATATTATCTTCTATGAAGTTGTGATGTTTTCATGAGTGGATGTTGTTGTGAGTGGATGTTACCGTTAGTGGATGTTTCCATGAATGGATGTTACCATCAATGGATGTTTTCTTTAGTGATTACATTCTGGGAATGATGCTATGAGGATTGATAGGGTTTGAAGGATTTTCCATAGAATGAAGCATGTAGGTGAATTCAAAAGTACTCTATGTATGAATATCTTGGATTGGCGATATCTAATTGAGTTGGTGCTCATTTAAGAATATTGGTGTCTTCATTCAATAGGTTGGTGCTTGTACTTTAGGGAGTGGGTACTTCCTGTTGATACTGAGAGGTGGGTGAATCAGTATCAAGTAAAATTTAAAACCTTTTTCAACTTATACTTAAACCATTCAACTATATACAATGAGCAATGAACAATAGTATAAGAGTTACACCAATACACCACAATACACCATGCACAATATATGAGAAATAATCAATAGTTATTTTTCAAGTGAAGTAATGACTTCCAAAGGTAGCTACAGCTTCCAAATATAAAGGGAGGGATAAACCTCCAAGAGGAAGATACAATCCTCCAATATCAAGAGAGAGTTGAATTCTCCATACGTTCCCCTTCCTTCCACCTAATAATATATGAGAGATAATAAAACTTTACAATAAATCATCACCATCAACCAATCATCACATAGAACCTGATAATGCCTCTCCAGACTTCTTCAATTTATGAAAATTTTCAATTCTTGGAGTACTCTGATCCTATAGATAATATTACTCAATGTATTCTCTAAAAATCCTCCAATTTTCACTCCTTGAATCCTCCCCAAAAAGAGGTTATAGAAAGAATGGTAGACTTTATTCAATTTTGGTCTATTCAGGAGAGTGAGCTTGCACAGAATGCCCCACGCTCAATAATTAACATCCGATTCTGAAACTCACACAAAAGAAACTAAAGTCTGTACTATTTCCAATGAAATTTGTCCCACTTCATTTGGATTCTCGATGAATAAGTTATGACTATTTTACCTGAAACACCTGTTTATTGACTAGCTTCAGGACTGGTCACAAACCCTATCTTCCATAGAGTGTATCTCCATAATTATAGAGAATCAAGAGCTGAACTTTTTACCAGAGGTACCTTGATATGTCTTCTCAATACCATAGCAATTTCACTATCTGATCATTCTAGAAAAAAGTTATAAAAAAAATGGTAATATGACCTGAAAATAACATACCTTAGAACACATCACCAAAAGACTTCATCCTCCCTTGAAATACG
>ML780883.1:157151-174139 GCA_009831015.1 Picea engelmannii | reverse complement strand
TTTATTTATGTCGGCTTTAGGCCATTAGTTGTAATTATACCTCCTAGTCTCCTATATATACCAAGGAGAAATTTTCATTTTGAATCATCTTGTACTTGAACATTTAAGTGGGGTAAAAGGAGGTTTCCCCCTCGAAGAGGCTTGTTATCTGAAATTATCTCTGTTTCAAGGCGTTGAGTACTTTTCCTGAGGTTTTTCCATGCTATATTGATGTTTGGTTCTTAACACTTCTTCTATTCTTCTTTCTTCTTCGAGTAGAGTTTTCAAGGAAATGGTTTCTTATCTTACTTTCTCAAAGTCTTCTAATTGTTTCATCAAGATTACAACTGTCTTTTCACAACTACCCAATTCACTTCTTAGTTTTCTTTGCATGTCTTTGAGCTTGCTATTTTCAATCTCAACATGCTTCAATTTTTTAAGATTCTCATCTTCTTGTTGAATAATTTTTTCTTCATGATTTTATTCTTCTTCATTGGAATTTTCTTCTTCAGTGTCATTTCTTTCAATCCTTGGATGAGGACATTCAAATTCAACATGACCTACTCCTTCACAATTAAACCAAAAGAATTGACCTCTATTTTCTTTGAAATTTGAGATGTTGTAATTTTCTTCAACTTCTTCTTCTTCATCATCTTCCCTTACATAAAGGTATTGTAGCTTGTCCCAAATCTCTTTTGATGATGCACATGATCCCACCTTGGATTTCACTGAATCTGTCAATCCATCTAGGATGGTATCTATTGCCAATTTTTTGTTCCTTTTTGCTTCCTTCTGAGCTACAGTCTTTGGTTTCTTCAAAGCATTGTATCCTGAAGCAACTGAGAACCAAACATCTACCTCAAGAGCTTTCAAGTAAGTTTCCATTATATTACTCCAGTATTCAAAATTGCTTCCATCAAATGGTGGAATCCCATTTGGAATTTTGTCTTCCATTTCTTCTTAGGATCTTCCTTCCAGTGGTTAAACTGTCCTGAAGGTAACCTGCTCTGATACAAATTGTTGATACTGAGAGGGGGGTGAATTAGTATCAAGTACAATTTAAAACCTTTTTCAACTTATACTTAAACCATTCAACTATATCCAATGAGCAATGAACACTAGTATAAGAGTTACACCAATACACCACAATACACCATGCACAATATATGAGAAATAATAAATAGTTATTGTTCAAGGGAAGTAATGAATTCGAAAGGTAGCTACAACTTCCAAATATAAAGGGAGGGATAAACCTCCAAGAGGAAGATACAATCCTCCAATATCAAGAGAGATTTGAAATCTCCATCCTTTCCCCTTCCTTCCACCCAAGAATATATGAAAGATAACAAAACTTTACATTAAATCATCACCATCAACCAATCATCACATAGAACCTGATAATGCTTCCTGAGACTTCTTCAATTTCTGCAATTCTTCAATTCTTGGAGTACTCTGATCCTGTAGATAATATTACTCAATGTATTCTCTAAAACTCCTCCAATTTTCACTCCTTGAATCCTCCCCAAAAAGAGGTTATAGAAATAATGGTAGACTTTATTCAATTCTGGTCTATTCAGGAGAGTGAGCTTGCACAGAATTCCTTGTGCTCAATAATTAACATCCGAATCTAAAAATCACACACAAGAAACTACAGTCCATACTATTTCCAATGAAATTTGTCCCACTTCATTTGGATTCTCGATTAAGAAGTTATGACATTTTTACCCGGAACACATGTTTATTGACTAGCTTCAGGACTGGTCACAAACCTTATCTCAGAGTGTATCTCCATAATTAGAGTGAATCAAGAGCTGAAATTTTTACCAGAGGTACCTTGATATGTCTTCTCAATACCATAGTGATTTCACCATCTGAATCATTCTATAAAAAAAATTATAGTAAAAATGGTAAGATGACCTGAAAATAACATACCTTAGAACACATCACCAAAAGACTTCATCCTCCCTTGAAATCCGGCCTTCTTTTCTTCTTATTACCTATGAAATTCGACTTCTATCAAATGAATGTATAATGATGTTTATATATACCATTTATGTCACTTTTTTTTAACATTAGGGCCAACCTGACACTTTCTTATTTTGTAATTCTTTTCTTTAATTATCTTCAGGGCCTACATGTACTTCCTTCTTCAATTCACTTTGTCATCTTCAAAAATTCATTTCTCCTCAACCATGAGGATCCTAGTGATGTGCCACATACCACCAGAAACAACATGATGTATACTATACATCCATGGGTGTTGTATCTGCATGTGCATTTTTCTTCATGTCCAAATACCTTCATCAATCTTGTGGTCCAAAACCCATGACTGGGGTTGACATCAATGACAACAACCAATCTTCCAACACTTCCTTCCAGTTGGAGATAGTAAAGCCAAGGGGTTGGTTCCTCCTTCCAGTAGGTGTTGGTAAATTCAGGAGTTGGATTTTCCTTCAGGTTGGTGCCTCCTACCAGTTGGTGTTAGAGAATATTGGAAGTTGGTGCTTCCTATGAATGTAATCTTAACATTATATAAGAAAAACATTTTGTGGTTTTCTCCCATTTGGGTTTCCATGTAAAAATAATTTTGTTGTATGTATGGATTTTTGTGATGATGAATGGCATTGTTAATGGTTAATGTTTACATGATGTTCTTAAGGTTAAAAATGGTAAAAAGTGTTCAATACTGATTCACCGCCCCCCCAAGTATTGGTGAATATTCCAATACAAATATCCAATGTCGGAGATTGATCGCGATCAACAATAGAGATTGATTTTGGATCCAAAAGTGTAGGATGGTTAATAGGGTAACTTGACTCCTAAATATCCAACAAAAGAGACCCATCCAATCTAATAGTCCTCAAAAATCAACCTCAAAATGAAACGTGTCCTCAAAATTTCAGAACAAGGAAAATATGGTTTTGAATATTTCCTTTAACACTATGAAACTACCTTTCAATACCACCCATCATTGTGAACCTTGCCTCGTGGATACCTCCCATGAAACCTACCTCCACGTGACACCACTTGACACTTCCATGTCATCCTTCTCATCCACGTCATCACTGACATAAAAAATTTCCAATTTTATCAATAATGCCTATTTTTCAAAAACAATGTCTTCCATGAAATTTGCATGCTCATAACTAAATGAGATGCATAATCAACTAATAATACAATGGAATCTATAAACTTGAAAGGACAATTATTTCAACTCAAAACTCTGAGCACACGCCATTGCTTAACAACATATGAAAATCCCATAGAAAAAACCCCAACTAAATGAGATGCCTAATCCACTAAAAACATTAGTGTTAGTTCATGTTCGGTGAAAAATTTACATCACAACAAATTAATTCAAATTGACTTTTATTGTAGTTATTTGGGAGATTGAGAAGATTGTGAAACCATTAAAACATTTTAAATTATAAATTATAACGATCATAAACACTCTTGGTTACCCATACATGCCAAAAATCAGTTATTGATTAATAGAATAAACTCTAAAGAGTCTCCCCACATGCCATTGTTTAGAAATATATACAAACTCTATAGGAAAACCTCAACTAAATAAGATACCTAATCCACTAATTAAAACACTAGAATCAATTCATATTCAATGAAACTATAATATTTTTGACAATGAACTTATACTTTTTAATGTTACCAAAACATGACAACATCAATTATGGATTTAAGAACAAATGCATACAAAGTACGAATTAACGTTGATTAAAATATCCAAAGAAAATGCATACTTCATAACAAATTACTAATTGAAGTATTGGAGATATTCCTCTAGCCAACAATTTGCTCACTAACCCTCAAAATACCATGGAAAAATATAAAAATATCTCAAAAAATATAAAACTATCTTAAAAAATATAAAAATATCTCAACCACTTTGGGATGGATCCATAACCACTTTTCTATAAACAAAGAAAGATTCAAAAAGAGTAAAAAAATCATTGCACAACCATTGGACAAAACTATACAAAACTATATACTAAATTCTGACATGCAACTTTTCTTTGTGGATAATGTTGGACAAGAAAACAATTAAAAATAAATAAAAGTTTCAAAGTTGTGCATACAATTTGGATCTGTTCAGGAAATAGGACATACATGATCCTTAGTTCTTGATCCCCATGTCAAAAAGGATAATTTGCTTCTGGAGGGTCTTTGAGTGCCAAGAGAACTCACATAACTATGGATGGCCTTGTCAGAAGAATCTCTTTGCAAACAATGGCGATGGAGTGAAAACAAAATAGTATCCATGGCGATGTGCTGATAGGTTAAATAAATATTTAAAACATACATTTTCCTTATCACTAGATATATACTATGTTGTCGTTTTGATTAAAGATTTATAACATCTTGCCAGTTTTTCTTGCAACAGGTAGAGAAAGAAAAGATGGGAGGAATATGTCTATATTTTTGCAATGTGCACAACAAATCCATCCAACATGATAGCATCATTTTGGATTATATGATGGTAGTTCAACATGATGGTAGTTCGACATGGTAAAGGCATTGAAAGTAAGTCAAATAGGTCAACCGACAAGAGGTCAACATGTGGGCATGTAGAGGCCAACTGAAGATTGAATGAAGAATGATTGGTAGTCGACTGGTAATTTGACTTAGAGTCAACTGTAACAAAATCCTGAGATTTGCGGGATTTGTAGCCAATGATCTACATGGATCTACAACCATTTTTGGGCACCTGCAAGTATTTAGGTTTTTTCATGTTGTAAAGCCTATAAAGAGGCGTGTTATTAGGCCGTAAAGGCTAATGAATATCAATGAATCATAGGATAGTCATTTTTTAGAGAAACATTTAGATGTAGGTTGTTGGTCATGCAAATGTAAGTTAGATTTTCTATAGGGTTGTTCTTGCAAAGGAAAGAGGGTATGATGTCAATTGTGTCTTAGGTGTGGACCAAGGTTAGACATGCAACCTTTTATTTAGATTGAATAAGACAACAAGAGATCATAATGCTCAAGGAATGTTGGTTTTCCCGATTTGGGTTTCCATGGTAAAATCTCTATGTACTATGTGATTTCTTTGTCATTTACGTTCATGATTAAATTATTCTTCTCTTCTTCTAGGTTTAGTGTGGAAGTGTATCTCGTTTCCTGACAAGTGGTATTAGAGCAATGTTTAGGTTTGACAAGTGGTATTAGAGCTGTGTTAAGATTTGACATGTGTATTAGATCTTGATTTACCAATCTTGAATCTAAGAGCTAAACCCTATGTATAGTAAGAGTTGTAAGTCATAAATTGTGTTAAATATCGTGGTAAAGAATGGCGAGCAATTCGATAATAGAGATAGAAAAATTCAATGGCCAAAATTTTGAGCTTTGGAAGCTTAAAACGGAATATATTCTTGTAGATCGAGAACAATGGACAACGGTCTATCCAGGTACCCAATCAACATGCATGCTAATGGGAGAATGGGAGAAACGCGAAAGAAGAGCAAGAAGTATGATTTCACTTTGTCTTGCAGATTCAGTACCGTTGAATGTCTCAGATGAAGATTTGACCAAGAAACTGTTGGGCAAGTTGGGAAGCTTATACCAGTCAAGATGTTTGGTAAATAAGTTATTTCTCATAAATAAATTGTAATACCCCTAGGCCGAACCCAATTGTAAATGTAAATGAAAATGTACTTAAGCTGGTAAGCTGTTTGATATCATTTTTGTATGCACCTTCCATGGTATAGTGCGCACATGTATTGCACACTAAAATGATGAAGTGTGCACATTCCAAGATACCATGTGCAACAAACTTAAGTGTGTGCAATTTTGAGGCCAGGGAGCCTTTGTGTGTATGTTGTGTTTTATAGGCTAGTGAGCCAGTTATTATAAGCTAGGAGGATTATGCTTTGTATTAGGCCAGAGAGCCTAGATGCTAAAGGCCAGTGAGCCTATTTTTGTATATGTCTCATCATTAATATAATACATCATTGGATGTAGACCGACCATGATAAAAGAGTATGGGGTACTCAACTCCATTAGTTAGGGAAAGGGGGGGATACAAATTAAGGAAAAGGGATAAGCTAGGGAGCTTAAGCCAAAAAGGAATATTATATCAATATTCCTTAAAGTATAAAGTATGGATAATTGTTTTATCCTAAGTTATAAGGATGGGGACAAGTGGGCCAAAGTAGCTCCCAACATGTAACGTGCGTACATATAGTTTGGAATTAGTTCATTTTGTTATCATTCCATCATCATGCACTCACTCATTGAGTTGTCCTCCGTACTTTCCTGTCATTGTACCTGTACCTATATCCATACCCATACCTGTATTTGTACCTGGTTAGCTTGGGAGGTAGATTGAAGAAGCGGGTTGTTAGGCCTATGGGATATTGAAGAGGCAGGTTATCAGGCCCATGAGCAATTTCTCTCTATGTGAGATAATTGTTGGGAATTGATTTCCCGAAGGTGCTAAACTACAACTACATGGCTCTCAGACTTAATGTCCAGCCTGTTGTTGAAGTCCCAGAAAGGAGGTGGGGCAACCGAGGGACTATTGAGCAGAGAAGGGGCACACTTCCTAGGGTGGGATAGGCATGTGGGGAATGAGGGACTGTAGGCTGTTAATTTGAATGGCACCTGTGACCGAGTCTTTCTTGTTGTGTGAGATACATCATCCTGGTTAGGAATCCATTTACCTGGGTGGAGTTTAGTCCCATCTCGGGGGTGACGCACTGTTGAGAGTGATGAGTAGTGTGGTCTAAGGCTGGGAGGTTTGTGGAAGGTCTACACACAATTGGTGACATTTTTACAAGATAAGTATCCATTTTGTGTTAAATTACATATTGCATTATTATGTATGTGTTTATTTAATGGGTTATTTATGTGTGTTGCATGTATATGTTTATTGTTATTTCCGTATGAATCTGTGCATTTACAGAATATATTTTTATGTTTTAAGTTTTATATATAAAGTTCGACAAGATTTTCTGTGTTAATATGTTTTAATTTGCATATAGATCAAATTTTTTTATGTGGCATAGCCCAATTGGACGTTGGGGAAGTCACAATATGGTATCAGAGCATTTTCTAGAGTAGCATGGCTCGACCTGGGTGCCAGAGTATGTTACAATATGGTATCAGAGTGTTTTCTGGAGTAGCATGGCCTAGCCTGGGTGGTCGAGTATGTTACAATATGGTATTAGAGCTTCAATTTTCAACACTGAGACTAGATGGGTAGTGAAAAGATTGTGTTATGTGGAAAAATATTGGCATGCAGGTGCGCATGCTAAAATTTGACGATGTGCAAAAAATATTGGTGTGCTGGTGCGCATGCTAAAATTTGGCATTGCGCGGAAAAATATTGGCGTGCGGGTGTGCGTGCTAAAATTTGGTGTTGGGTGGAAATATATTGACATGTGAGTGCGCGCACTAAAATTTGGTGCCGCACGGAAAACTATTGGCGTGTGGGTGTGCGCACTTAAATTTGACACTACGTGGAAAAATATTGGCGCGCGGGTCTGCACACTTAAATTTGACATTACACAGAAAAATATTGGCATGTGGGTCTGCACACTTAAATTTGACGTTGCACGGTGCAGATTAGCATTGCGTGGAAAAAATATTGGCATGCACAGTGTGCACATGCATAATAATGGCACATGTGGTGTGCACAGTATTGGCAGAGCGTAGCGAAATTTTGTTGGTATGTGTGTAATGTCGGTATATGCTGTCGCACAACAATTTAGTTAATGGTGCACGTGGAGTACTGGTGTGAGGTGGGGACGTACTAAACTTTTGTAGGGTCCAACGTGTAGAGTAAAATGTGCACGAAATATTAGCGTGCGACACAAAAATTATGTGCAACAGGTATTAGTGTAAGAACCAAAATTGTGCGCGGTGGATATTGGCACGTGAAACAAAAGTAGTGTGCACCAGTTATTGGTACGACAGAGAAGTGATCCACATTGATTATAGGTGCTTGGAGCATGCACTACTGTTGATGGAGGAAATTGACCGTCCGTCAACTGGGAGAGTGGAACCGGTCCGGGGTTGTCTAAATAACCCAAGCCGTTTGGAATGGAGCACCCTGACGAGTTTAACGGCTCCGTTGGCCACTCTAAGGTCTTCTATGAGAACCAGAGAGAAATGATCTGAGTTAAGAAATATAACTAAAGTAAATAAAACAAACTAACTATGACTGAATATAAGAAACTAACTAAAATAAAGGAAACTAGAAACTAATAAAGTAAACTAAACTAACTACACTAATCTAACTATAAACTACTAACTATTATATATACAAGATATTAATTATGCTTGTAATAACTCAAATCAACTATCTAATTATCAGCTATAATATTCCTTATTCACAAATGTACACTATGGACAACCTACAGATTTGATTAAAACCTGCAAAAATCATATGTTCTCTGCCCTAAAACAGCCATGAATCTCTTTTTGATTTTTGTATTTTATGAAAAGGAAATAAAAACTACTGAAATTAAAAAAACTAATACATATTACTGAAATTAAACAATATAATATAAATCTGACTAAACTACCATTTATATTAAACTACTTAATATAAACAGTAAACAACTAACTAATTGACCTGGAAACACTCCAAGTCTGCCCTGTGTAAGATGACTTCTTAAGTTGGTTGGAGGAAGAAATTCACACCATTTAGCCCTTAAGCTTCTCGCAAACAATCAGCTATGTTGCTTCTTGAAGTATGTTATAGGACAAACAAGACAAAAAAGAAAATCATAACAATCTTCTGATGATAAATCTCTGCAATAAGGGAAACCTATTATGCAGAAAACTTATATGTAACAATTCAATCTATGAAGAAGACAAAGCTATCATTCATACAATGAATCAACAACTGTTATGTCCTTTATTTCTTTGGAAGCAACAAGATATGTATAACAACAAAGAAATTATATCATTTGCATTTGATTTAGATAGCAAAGTAATACTAAACCATAGACAAGATGATATACAAAACTTGAAACAAAATGTTGATATATTGAAAAGCAAAAGATATGACAAAACATCAATTCTGCTCCAGTTTGTATCAAAATTACATATCCTTGTTCTCCCACCACTGAGGATGTCCATTATTACAAAAATCATAGGTTTATATAGGTTCTTCACAAGGTAAAACTTCCTTGTGAATAATAGCAAATTGTTTTACAAAATCTGGGAAGATATCTTCCAAAACTGACTAAAGCTAACAACCCATAACAAGAATGTATCACTAAAACATCTCTCAAACAGCCACAGCGTGCCCATTGGTCATTGAAATTTGCAGGTACCTAAACAAGGACAAAAATGGACAAGTTTAAATGATATTTTAGTTGCAAAATCATCAAAAAAATCAACTTTTATGACTAGCTAACAGAACCAAACGATTCTATAGCTAATCTAATTTTAAAACAGAACTCTTTTAATCCAAATCTAACAGAAATATGTTCAAGTTATTAAAACAAATATTTGATTAATAATTAAAAAGAAAGCAAATTATTTAAATCATAACAAACCAAAACTGTTGTGCTAATTTAGGACAAACAAAATCTTAATTTAATCTATTTCAATCAAAACAAATATCAAATAAATCTTTGGTAACAAAATTCATCTATATAGAGATAAAACTCCCACATCCATCATTTTTTCATATCAATAAATCCATCTAGAATTGAGTGTAGGGAATTAAAGATAAAAAATCTTTCCACCAGATCCAAAGCATACACCAGCAGCTTCAGCAGGATAATTAGATTGAAATCACACCACTCCTGAGGATAGCAACAACACTAATTACCCACCTACAACACTTTAAAAGAGAGGTTTACCAATATAAAACTTCTGCCAAAAGTATCATGGATGGCCACAAGCCATGGCTCAAAGCAATCAACAAGTAGCCATGACTGTCCAAAACCTGGTAGACAAAGCTTTCAGAAGCATCCACTGCCTCTGACATTGCCCTGTCACTTCATGCTTTTCTTGCGTATGTATTGTCTTCGTTTCCTCTTGTTGGTATTCTTAAAAAAAAAAACCTTGATTCATATCCCTCAACATTATTCTCACATTACATTTCTATCCCCTGTTTGGTAATCACACTGGGTTCAATATTTGACCCATTTGGTGGGTTGTCAAGATCTGTATTACTGGCATGATCCAAACCAAAAAATGTCAATTTGAATAAAACAACACTACTCACAGTCTCCACTAGGGGTATAATCAAAACCACTGCACTCCGCGCTTTCATAAGCAGAAATTTGAGTGCAAGAGCCACCATTATCATCTTCTTCATTCTTAAAATCGGCAAATTGCTTTGTACAATCAATTATAGTGATTTCAGAAACAGATCCATTCCCAAGGGTTCCTGAAACAGTGCTATGTCTTTCTTTCATTTCACCTTTGAGACTTGAATCAAACTCTAATGATGGTCCACCTAGTAGATCATCAGATTTTTTTTGAATACCCTGTTGTAGATTCTTTGTTCATTTTTCTAGAAACAGAGTAATCTTCTGCTTGAATCCCATGAGAGTTACCTGAGGTTCTATCTTGTCCACATGTAACTCTTTTAGAGCACACCTCTCTTTACTGGAGTTGTGGCTGACAAGAATCAACTACATTTGCCCCATCAATCCTTGCATCATTTAAGCATCTGTGATCATTCATAGAGCTATGTCTATCTCCTTTCATGTCTTCAAAACTACATTCATGGTTACAAGTCAATGTACCTTTCTTTTCTTTCACTGTCAATTTTTGAACTTTATCTCTTCCATCCATTACTACAGAAAGATCCTAGTTGTTTGTATGTAGTCTCTGTTTTTTCAAAGCTTCAGGTCCATGGTGGGTAGAATCTGGTCTAGTAAGCACTCACTTTTCTTTGGGGGAATCAACTGCTTTATGTCCCACAAAATCATTTGCTGAAAGAGAGGAACAAAGGATTTCTGAATTTTCACATTCAGGCTCTCCTGAAGTAATGCTCACTGGAGTTGGGGAATCATCATCATCATGTTCATAATCAACTAATCCAATAGACTGTTCCCTGACCACTGAAGAGTCGAAGACACTTCCATTTCCAACATTTTCACTTGCTAATTGACTGCACGAAGCAGAGGCACGAGCAACTACCAAGTTATCTTCATCAACACTGTCTTCAGTGAAGCAATCCTCTTCCTTCTCAAGAACTTGGTCATCATTCTACTTCATTGGCTCAGCAATGGTAGTTATCTGGCTGAAATGATTAGGATGATGTTCACCATGATATTTTCCTCCACCTGTAACACCTTGAGGAGGATAACCTTCGAGGGACTACTCGTATTTCAGCTTCAGTTGCTGGAAGCTATCAACATAATCGATCCTTTCCAACTCATGAGAATAGTTTTCAACAACATATGAAATGAGAGACTTGAAATTTTCCTTGCGAATGTACTAAAAAAGCTCAAGTACTGCCAAATTAATAAGGTTATAACGATTTCCATTAGCTGTAAAGGCCAGTATAACTGGATCAAAGAGGTCATTCTTCACTATATGACGATGAACACAATCATCATTACAAGATATTATGGTGCGCAAGAATCGAATGCCAGCTACCACAAGATATTTCTCCTTTCTGCGCGTCAAGCGAAGTACTTTCTCTATAACATCATTATTTAGAAAATAGTACTTTATTCTATATGAATGGTGTAGAAGACAGAAACAAAAGAAGTCACAGATGTTCGAAAGAATCTCTGGCACTGTCAAATAAGCCCCTGTGTTGGCACCATCAAGACATGTAGATTTTCTGCTCATGTATGAGCTCCCATTTGCAGGACATGCTGATGTGATAACATCTATCAACTGGTCCATGTATTTTTCATAAAAAATATCTATCAGTGTATCCCTTTGAGAACCAGACATTGTATAAGGGTCCAATACCATCCGGATAGTTTCCAAAAACTGGCAGCACATATCCCCTCCAAATGTGGTTGAAATGCCTTTGACCAAGAGGCTGAGAAGGGCATGGCCTTCTTGTTGGACCACAAATGTATGCAGAAGTGAAGCATCCTAAGTTAGAACCACAATCAAAATATCGGTCTCGGCTAGCCTGAGAGATTTATCTAGACTTTGCAGAGCATCTGTAATAACTTCAAAGAAGCCTTCAGTGACAAGATTCCTTACAAGTCGCATTTGGTGAACAAGCTGCAGACTCTTGCTGAGACTACAAAATTCTTGGAGGAATAAAACCAAGTCCTTCTTTGCTTGAKTTGGAATGTCAGGTGACTTCAACCTTACAAACATCTCATGCATAAAAGCACTGTCTTCTCTGAAAACATTCTACTGCTTTTATTTAAAACATGAATATTYGCTTCATTGTTTCTTTGAGGGACAGAGATTGGAAAGATATCTTTAGAAAATCCAATACAGACAATACCAGATGACACTTGAGTTTCATCTGTTCTTTCACTTTCCGTTTCAGTGTGACCACTGCCAAGCTTAGATGAACCCTTGTGTGAGTCAGAGGATGAATTCTTCAATTAGCATTGAAAACCCTCATTAGTCTCACATTTCATAGTAATATTAACAGGATGCAAAGACATCTGGCTGGACAAGTGAGAGATTTGTTGTGGCCCAGGTCTGAGGAAAACATTTCAACAAATACACACAGACCAAAACGTTCCCTTCATCCATTGAGGAGATCTGAGCAATTGACCTGAAAAACATGATCTAGATCTCTATAATGGCTCACTTTCTGAATAAACCTCCTGCAATGAAGGTAAAGGGGCTAAAAACGGTTCTGGGTTTTCAATCGTTCGATCTAATTCAACACCGTTTGCCCAGAATCCCTCATGCAAAAACTTGACTCTGGGGGCAATTACGGGGGCAATTTTCTCTGGAAAAAGTGCAACCACAACTAACTCTGAACACCAGGGGGGTTCGAATTCACCCTACATGATCTAGGAGAGATCATACAGTGGACAGGGGTCTGGGTAGGGTTTGAACAAGGTATATGCAGGACTCACAACCCAGAAATTTGCTCAAAAGTCAACAAAGATAAGCTTGGGAAGGAGGTAGGCATTGATGCAAAGTGTGCGAGGGGGTTGATAGAGCTTACTTCTGCCATGCATAAGAGTTATTTCCAATAGTACCATTGCCAATTTCATAGCTATTCAACCCATCATAGAATAGTTCGACCATTATGTGAATTAGCCGACCAATGAAACCAATGGTGAGTTATAAACCAACGCGCATAATCAATATTACACCATAGTTTTAAGCCATAAATCATTCAATTTGAAACCAAAATCAAATAATCAACCATGCTCCTATGCATTGTAACAACTCATATTCATAATTTAACCAATGTATAAATGGGTTTTCATATAATGAAAACATCAATAGTTATGAAAACATAAACATAGGCATCAAATTACAAAGATATATATAAAAGTTTTAATCATAACACCCATGTATCTTATGAAACCAAAGGTTAAATGAATACAAATCCAAATGCATTGCAAACTCAATGAAACCAAGCCACATAATAAATCGAAGCATGAGTAATGAGTACAGATCGAAAGATTTGCCAGCTGGGTAATGATAAGTGAAATGTAAGCACAAAGGGCATATCAATCAGAAGGATGACAATGGTTCAAACAATGATTCTAATGTGACTTTGAAGGAATAAGTTTTCACGCTTACAATTCTGAAAACAAAACGAAGATAGGCGTGCGAAAAAGCGCAAAGAATAAAAGCGTCGTTCACTTGAAAATTGCGACGAAAAATCAATGTTTGTGAAACATTGGTGTAGGCAGCTTATGAGACAATGAAAAATGTGAATTGGCTACCAACAATGGTGACACACTGGACGAAGAAATTATCTCTGTCAAAAGAAACAAATTCAGATTAGGACAACAAAGAAAAATTCAACTCTAGAACAACAACCAGAAAATCGTACAAACATCATCATTCAACATCTTTTCTAGCAGTGTTTCAAAAGATGAAAACCAATAACAGTCTTAAGATCAGCAAGTCATGATTTTTATGATAAAATATTCAATACTGTTGGCATGGCCACTGCTGCCAGCAGGCTTCCATAGCCTTGACAGGGTTGCCATTTAACCCACTCTGACATTTGTATCCTGTCAAGAAGTTCTAGATCAGAATAAAGGACATTAAAGAGGTTTCCATGTACCCAACATTGCTTCGCTGCCAGCGGGCCTGTTCAGTACCCCGGCGAAGTTGTCTTGGCGCCATGCATGCATTTACCCGCTGCCAGCAGACCTCTTCAGTATCCCGGCGAGTTTACAAGCACTTCCCATAGCTCTTATTAATAATTTTTTTTTTTTTTCTTTTATAGATATATAGCTGAGCGGGGTGACGCTGGAAAAATCTTGTTATTTTATCATATATTTTTTTAGACCTCATCAGAATTTTTTGACACTGTCCTTTATCCATCTCCAGAAATGTTTTATTTCTAAAACAACTTACTATGACAGGGAGACATCCTTTGATTCATTCCTTTACAGAAAAGGGACAGCGTAAAAAGATAATAGATGATCATGACAAACTTTGCTCAGAGATTGAAATCAATAAACTTCTTTCAAACACCAAAATTTTCCAACACAGATATCAATTTCAACAATATATCATTGATGCTCGTACAAACTTTCAAAAGTTATTTCAGGGAAGAAATTTTCTATTGTCTTTGTCTGAATAGCTCAGTGATGCAGGTAGGTGTATTTCCAAAAGCAAAAACTGGTAAGCATAAGGGAGAAATCAAAACACACCAGCGAATAAAAAATTGGAAAGCAAAGAAATCCAAACAACAAAAACAAAAAAACAAATATACACAGAAGGTGCATCTGAAAACCTCATGTGACAATCCCCTGGGAAACTGAAAGAAAGTAGGAAAATCCTGGATGATGGGAAAGCAGTCCTACTCATGGTACCTTGGGTCAGGGTTGATTCGGATTTATTTATCTCTTTACTTTTCCATTTAAGATTTTCATGACAATACTGCGTTTTTGAAAATAAACATTCAACTAGAAGTAAAGAGAAAGAGATCAAGGGGACTTCTCTGACAACAGCCGTATTATGGTTCTCGTGGTGTGCCCACTTGCGTTCATGACTGCATTGTTAAAAACAAAACTAGTGAGAAATCAAAGTGAAAGAAAAACCTATTCCTAAATCTACCCTAACTATTAAATAAACCAGAATACTACGTGAAGTCATGCTTCCAATGTAGCCATCATAGTAACTCTGATCCTGCAATGAAAACAAGATCAAGCATTATTAAAAAGAATGGTAGTATATCAACAAATGATAGAAACATATCACACTTACCTTCATAATCATCATCTAGAAATAAAGTAAGCATGATCTTACCACTTCCTTGGATATTCTTGTTGTATGAATCCTCCAGCCATTGCGCAATCTTGTCGTGATAAGGGTCATAATGGCATGGGTGAGTGTAAGTAGTTTTAAAAAACTCGTCAGGATTATGAGGAAATGGAGTAACCATCAACGAAGGCTGAAATGCCCCATCTTCCTTACAATTCTCTAAGTGTTTATTTATTTCTTCACATGGAGGATCTAAAAGAAAAATGTCACGCCTACTTCCAAGATTCTTAGGTAGAAATAAAGCAAGCGCAACTTTATCTTCATTATGAAATTTTTTCATATATGAATATTCAAGCCACTCTAAGATCCTGTCACAAAAATGGGGATACAAACCATGACTTTGATGAAACGAATATATCAATGGAAAGCTCATCATAGGAGGATTCGTGCAATCAATAAGATCATTGGTTTGAATGTTTCCTTCAATGTGATTGATCATTTCAAAATGTGAAGCATAAACATTAAGATTCGAGCTAAGCAAATAACGAATATGAAACTTAGAATGTTTGATTCCCATAAGATGTAATGCATCATCCTTTTCAACAAGAAACTGTGTAAAATCATCTCGTAACATGTCTCCTTCCCATATGAGTGATGAAAGTGAACAAGAGTCAAATCCGGTTTTATCAATGTCATGATCGGAATTAATTTCACCAAAATTTAGCATATCGAGAGGATACAATTGTGGTGGAAAAGAATAGGATGTTGTAGGTAAGATGTCAAGTCCACCAGAATCCAGGAATAGATCAGGATATAAATAATAAAAGGAATCAGAAATAAGTAGATAAAAAGAATCTCTTGAATTATGATATTCAACGATGGTATTCTCAAGACAATTCTCTTTACTTTCTTTAAAACCCTTACTCTGATTTGGTGACGAATTCCTCAACATAATATGATCATCTAGATTTGCCTTTTGGGTGACAGATAATTCAAAATTTATATGACAAGCATCTAGTCTTTCCTGTGAACAAAGTGCATTGTGAGGATGAAGGTTTAAAGTTTCCTCTTCTAGTTGCATAACTCCTTCTCTAATCAGTTTCATAGGAATACTAGAACATTCAAGAAGATTCTCATTGCTTAAGTGTTCTTCAATGACTGATTTTAAATGTTGATTAGAGCATGAATTACAAGAATGAGGGTATTCACCTTGAGCCGGAAACGAATCATCTTCCACATTAATCTTAGATTGAAAATACAATGACTCAAAGGAAAAACAAATTTGGTTGTCAATAAGAACTTGATCGATAGATTCTAACTCCGCGGCTTGTTCAACATTATCGGAAGAATTTTCCTCTTCTTGCGAAGAAGATTGTTCTTGCAATTGGGTGATAGGATTTGCAATTAGTTCTTTGTTCGTGCTCGAACATGACTGAATGGATGGGATGGAAAGATCATAGAAGAGATTTAATGCCAATGTCATGTCATCGAGATTAAATTTACAAAGGATATGATAGACTCTTGTCAAAAAGTCTTTTGAGGATGGATCGACATTGATTAGCGAAGTATGAAATTCTTCACATAATTGATCAAAATCATAAATTTCAAAAGCATCTAGAAACTCATCTACAAATTGAAACCAATCAAAGATGTGACATGCTGGAAAGGATTCAAACCATTGTTTGATTCGACCT
>ML780883.1:93736-127852 GCA_009831015.1 Picea engelmannii | reverse complement strand
TCTTTACTACAACACTAAGTGCTTTTGGAATTGAGCATATATAGTGCACAGCTATCTTTGAAACAAAAGACTTCCCTGGGTTGATAATTTATGTTTCACTTGGTTGTTTGAAATTAATTAAGCAATTATAGTGACCAACACATGTCATAACTCTTGAGGATGTGATACCTGAAACCTGAAGGCTTGAAAGAGTGCAATGTAAAAGAAAAAATATATTTTCGGGAACTGGCCATCGGGGATTTGGCCGACGTGGATATTTTAATAACCACTGCTTCGTTTCCCTGAATCCCGAAAACTTGAAATCGGGACTCCAATCATATGCAAACCTTCTTTAGAAAAATGCAATTTTCTCAGCCCTGGAGAGGCCATTTTTCGCGTTCGAATAGTCGATCGACATATAAAAATCATAATATATCCAGTGGTGTCTTCATAATTTCATTTTGAACTTGGTAAGGTAGTGAAAATTCCCCCGCAAGATGAGGTTCATTTTCAGAAATGTGGCGTTTTTTACTTTGTTTAGTCATGATTTTCAAATGAGGATTCTGAGTGGCTGGAGTATCATTTTGGGAAATGGTTGGAGGATTTTGTGACTAACACATTAGAGATCATTAGCCTCTTTCAGTTTTCCTATAGGTGTCACATATTTGGAGAATTGAATCCATTTTCGAGCCCTAATTTTCGGATTTCATATTTTCCTGTTTTGGCACATGTTTGTTAAATGCAGTTTTGGGGAAAATGAAAAAGGGTCTCAGGGAACTGAGAGAGGTTTTTGCTCAGAATAAATAGATGCACAAAATCATATTTAATTGTATACAAATTTTTCACAATTCGAGAGATACAGAACCATAACCGGAGCCCTAGTTTTCAGCAATTTGGCCCATTTTCTATGGAAAAAAGTTTCAAGAATTGGTTGTAACTGTTGTTATCTTTTAGATTAGAGAGGATTTCAACCAAAATACATATATGAGGAATATTTGTAAAAGGAAAAGCGGGGGGACAGGAGTAGGACTCCTGGGCTGTAGCACTTGTTTTCATGTTTAATAAAAGAGTGTAGAGCATTTTCGATTTATATTAGAGATTCTTGTGATTTTGTTTGTAGAGAATGTCTTATTGCTTTGTTTTCACATCATTTCACTTGGTTTTATTTCCATTTTCTTCCCGATTTGTAACTTTGTTTGTAATGGAATTCATCTGTTGGTTAGATGCTATGTTTCTAGACAAGTTATAGGTTGTTTCTTGTAGAGATATGAAGGTTCAGAATTCATCCTTGCTAGATGCTCTGTCCCAACCATCTCTTTCCACTGATTTATGCTAGGAATTCACTCATTGCTAAGTGATCCTTTCATATTGATATGTTTTCTCTCTACTTTGCTACCATACTTTTATAAATACTTCTCTCTGTAATCAACTTCTATCTCACCTCTATTCCATGGATTGCCATTGCCGAAACACTCTTATTATTTGTTTGATCATTTGACTCTATGCCCAATGGAATACCTCCCGATCCAAACCACCAACCCTAAAAACCTCAAAACGTTCTGTTACCCACAGATCTGCCCACTGTTAAGCTTATTGAATATCCTATCGTGACATATATTCGAGAGATCCCTCTCGGGTTGGAAGGGGAAACTTCTAATCAAAAGTGGTTCGTGGTTATCTCGAAATTTACTTGCATGAAACCCAAGTCAAGTTCCTAGTGATAATTTATTAGTTCATTTAAAATGTGCTAAGGCTTGGCTCTATTACAGCCTAGAGTCGACTCTTGCGACAACATTTTTTGGCGTCATTGCTGGGGATGGAGGATGAATTTATCTTCCATAGGATACGACAAAGTTCAGATCTATCTCTTGATGGTGAACAAGGGATAGGCATTCAATTGGCTATGATCATTCACCTGGCGACTCCTTGGTTTGTAGACTCTACATGATTTCGTTGGCGACTCCACTTGTCTCAAAATGTCAAATTCGTTCGCTGCTCAGATTGCTACAAGGTTTGATCCTTTGGACTTTACAAATGTTTATGGTTTTCCAAACACTATTCCAGACATTAAATTTTGGGAAGATGTCCTTCCTAAATTTGGTGAATACGTGGATGACAATCCTACTCAACACTTGTTTGAATTCCAAAATCTCATGGATGAATTAAATGTACATCATGAATATGTCCTCATGAAGTTGTTTATGTTTTCATTAGAAAGAGATGCTAGGCTCTCGTATAAATCTTTATCCCATTCCAGTATTCCTTCATTGAAATATTTTCACACACTTTTTCATCAATATTGTAAGAGGATATATTTAGCTGAAATCCTTTTTGAAGATTGTTGTAGTATAGAATTCATAAGACAAACAAATCAAACACATCTTATTGAAGAGGAGGAAGGAATATCAAAAATTTCTCAAGTCGATGAAGATAATCAATATGAAGAAGAGTTGGCTGATAAAAAAGTAGGATATGATAGCTCTTGTGGTCACATTTAAGAAGAAGATATTCAATATCATGGTCAACATGAAGAAGAGAAGGAAAACAATAGTTGTTTGATCTAGAAACTACATAGACCACCTCCTCCTTTAACGGAAGAAGAGATAGATCTTCTCCTGAACAGTCGTGTTGCAACCCCTACTTACATAGATCTGCAACATTCACACAATCCTAAACATGTGAGTGAAACTTCTTCTATTACTAAAAATGAAAATCTAAGTTTAAATCATGACAACCATGGAACTTTAGAGGAAGTTAGTAAACCAATTTATGATGATGATTTCCGGCCAGAGGATCATCTTGTAGACACTATTTTGTTTCATGAAGAAGATAGGGTTGTCATGTTTAATAACCTTGAAGAATGTTTGTTGTTCGAAGATGCTTTAGACTATGATTTGGAGGAGTGTGGATCAAATATAGATTGCTTCATAGTTGATATTCCTAGCATTTGTCTGACTGATGACACTCCTGAGTTATCTGCTGAACCTGTTTATGATGAATATCCATAAGAACAAGAAACGAAAATTTATTTTTCATCACACACAAAAATTTACCACAATCATCCTTTGTTTGATGAATGTGATGAAAGTGTTTCTGAAGATGATAAGTGTTTGGGCTCAGAAATGTCCTATTCTCAACCACCTTTCCCTTCATCATTCTTCACATTTCATCGCCCCATTAACCTTTCAAGATATCATTTCCATAAATATACTTGGGTTTCACCTTATTGTTCCCCACTTTATTCATTTTAGTATTTAAAGGGAATTTGTGATTAAATGTTAGAAAATCAACATGTTTTCATATATATCTCAAATATGTGTGAGCTTTGTAATGTGTAGGAATATGTGAAGGATTAATTCAAAGGACTTCTCAAATACTTCCTCCACCATTTCAATATTTGAGGAGATAATTCAAGCCCATTTCAAGGAGAAGATCATGGATATTTGGTTGGAATATCTTATCTAAGATATATGAGAGATATGTGTGAGGATTTAAAGGGATTATATTTTGTAATAACGAAAAATAGGTTGAGAGAATAGTGGATCTATAATAATGAGTTGGTTATATTATCTTCAAGTCTCTCATGTATAAAAGAGAGTTCTCTCTTTTCATGAGGATTCAATTAGATTATTCAAGTAGAATAGGAGTTAGATTATGTAATTGGAATCAGAGTAGTCATTAGGATTCGAAAGAGAAAGGGATTCTTATCTTTGATTCATGGTTTTGGTTTTCATGCTTTCATTATTATGTTATGAAGATTGATTTTGTTATTTTAATATAAGATTTCTTCATTAGAGTGAGCTCACATATGTTGTTGTGTTATTTAACTCTTCACATGTTGTCCTTTCTTTTCCTTCATGTAGTTCTCCATTTCTAGATTAATTCCTTTACGCAATTTCCCATTCCTAGATTAATTTCATTTATTCAACTACATTAATTCAATTCCAAGTCATGTGTTAGATTAATGATTCAATTCTTGTTGTAGCTTAAACATTAGATTATATTAGTCTCACTTCAATCTTGCATATACTTTGTGTGTGCTTCGTCAGTTTACGACCCTCGGGTTAACAAATTAGATAAGTTGGGCAAATACTACAATGCAATTAATTCAACATTAGTTCGGCCCAATGTAACGATTGTTGTTCCTTTTGCAATTTGTGTTGTTCCTTTGAATAGAAAAACTGTCGTTCCCTTTACGATTATTGTTCCTTTATAGGTGTTACATCTCTAGAGGCTGGGTATTGAAAACAGAAGGTAAGAACCTACGTAGGCGATAAGTAAAACACTTTTGCTAGCGCCTACCTTTGGTTGATGCATAGAGGTTGCTTTTAGGACATCTTTAGAGACCAACATTTTGGCGTCATTGCCGGGGAAGCAAAATGGATTGAGGTATTAGTTTATTTTTCATTTCAATTCATGAAAGTGTGATTAGACATGATCCTAACACTGAGGTGACATATGGGTAAGGACATGAAGGGTAGTTTAAATTTCAATTTTTGCAAGATTAGTTTTAATTTATGAAAGTGTGATTAGACATGATCCTAACTCTGAGGTGACATATGGGTAAGGACATGGAGGGTAGTGTAAATTTCAATTCATGCATGTGTGATTAGACATGATCCTAACTCTGAGGTGACATACGGGTAAGGACATGTAGGGTAGTGTAAATTTCAATTCATGCAAGTGTGGTAGTTTAAATTTCTTTTTCATGCAAGTGTGATTAGACATGCTCCTAACTCTGAGGTGACATATGGGTAAGGACATGTAGGGTAGTTTAAATTTCAATTTCTGCAAGTTAGTGTAAATTTCAATTTCCACAAGATTAGTTTAAATTTTTGCAAGTGTGATCTACATGTGTTGGTTCTAGGGGTCTTAACAACTACTTGAATGGAGACTACTCATGTTCGCCCTGACCAACTATCAGGAATGTTTTAATTTCTACAACTGCGAAGAGTAATTTTTTATGTTTTAGAAAGTGTGTGTTTTTTTTAAGTTTTTCATTTTGATTTGGGTGTTGTAAGAATCCTTCTTTTAACATGATTTAACAATGAATGTCAGCTTGGAACTACTCACTCAGATCCTAGCAGATGTCGAGATTTCCTCTTCTCATGAAGAAGAGATCTTGACAAGGATCAAACATTCAAATACTCCTCCAGAAACAATTGAAGATCCAACATCTGAAGACTCTTATGCATCCGACGATGAAAAATTGATTAAAAAGGAGATTGAGGAAGATGAAGAGGAATTACAGCATGATCTGAGTGAGGAACAACAAACCTATGAAAGCCTAATCAAACGATGGTCTCAAGCAAGTACTAGGTTAGATACATTTAGTTTTTCTTTTTATTTTCTTAATTCAAAATTTCAACAACTAATTTTGCACACTCATACATATTCTCGGCTGTCAATTGTGAAATTGAAAGATAACATATTTTTATTACTATTCCGTGCATGGCTACATTGGCTCTTTGATTATACGTAACTAATGTTTCATTTCTAATTAGTGTAGTGTAGGTAGGATTTTATTTTCGAGTTTTTTTTATCTTTGCTAGAATAAATATGCTCTCCTCCACACTTCGTGCGATCGCCAAGATCAGAAAATAGCATGATTGATTGACTGATTTCAAGAATATTTTTCGTCTTCCATTTGCTGGTAAATTTTTAATAAGCTTGCGAAATAATTTTATTTTTATTTTGTTTATTTTGAAAACATAATAAAAATATAAATAAAATTTGCACATCCATCCTCAACCTGCACAATAAAAACAACACTGAGTGTTTCTATGACAAAACAGTGGATGCAACTATCCTTACATGCTGAAACAATGACTCTGAGCTGAAACAGATGGCTAAAACTGTGTCTCGCTTATTGAATTTCATTTTCTCGCCTTCACAAACCTGCAAATCACACCTTGAACTCAGACCTGCAAATAAAACACAACCAAACATTAGAACTAGTCTGTGAATCCATGTGAATGATATTTTGCACTCTTACAAACTGAAACTATAAATCCCATGTTGAAACAGTGACCTCTATGCTAAAACTCATTGCACGATGCATATTCTCACTTTTAACTTTTGATCTCGTTTCCTTCTGATTTTAATCACTGCCATCTATTCGCCTTTCACACACAACCTGCAAACACAAACAAGCAACTCACCTAGATCTAAATACTTGTGGCTCATGCTAAGTAAAACAAAACTAAATTCGGAAACCATCTAAAAAAACTATTTGGATGATGACACTCTTTAATTTGATAATGAGTACGGCGATAATATTGTTTCCACAAGGTCTGCACTTTCCATTTTGATCTTCTCCAGATACACTTTCTCATTTTTCACCAGCTGGTTTTCCCTCAAATTCTTCTATTATTTTGGCACTGTCACTGTTGGTTATTTGACCCATATCAAACTACCCTTCTGCCCTATTCGGCTGTGAAAATGGTAATCCAGAAGAGGTTGTATAGCCATCTTGAGCATGGAAAAAAGGGGCACATGTCTAGCTGGAATCATAAAATCGACTAGTATAGTGATAACAACAAATTCAACGATCCTTGGATCGTGCTTTTTCTGCCTGGGGTTGTTACAACTCTCCTTCCACCCGGGGATAGTTTTGAACGAATACTGTCGCTTTATACATGCAATTGCAGAGCCTACGTGGAGAATGACTAGCTATTGGCGGTCACTTCCTTTTCGCATTTAATACATCAGATGGAACCAAGTGTAGGCTATCTAAAGAATAACAAATCGAAGGAGTTCCTGTTTTGCATTTATTAAATGAATATTTTTTATTTGGTTCCAAGCCTTGGCATTACATAGTCATAATTTTTCTCTTTCTATTTCCTTTTGAATAACTGTGCCTTTTACAAACCCAGGAGAACAATATACTTAGAATCCAATTTAAAAGATAGAAGGCGCGAAGGTTCTGTCAACCACAATGATGAAAAATATTAAGGAACAACGAATTGAAATGGTTGATTTCATCACGAGGTAAGCAGATCTGTTTTAATGACGAGGTAAGTGATTATGTGTCAATTTGATCTTATTCCATATTTAATGGTGATTTGCAATCTTATTTTCAAACTGTCAGCCTCCATGATTATATCTAAAAACAGGGATTTTGATCTGGCAAACATGCATAACTACACGTTATTATGATCCGTCAATTTAGAAATAAGTAGCTAGCTACATTCAAATGTCTGCTTCATCTGCTAAGTTTCAAGCATAAAATAGGCTCCGATCCCGAGAGATGCTACCTCCTTGAAAGAAGGATGGCAGGTCTCTGCTCAAAAATGTGGTTACAAAATTTCCATGAGCGCACGAAGATCAAGTATTATCAACGCATCAATTATCATCAACGTCAGGTCGATTAACACGTTTGTTGTGGATCCATCATGGTCAATCGATGAGATCTTTGGGATCTCAAAACCATAAAATCGCAATATGAATCCACTCCTTGTTCATATTCGGGATATGAGCGGTGGAAGTAACTACTGCTATTATAGTTAATCGTTGGTTCACGAGACAGAAATCCGTACTCCAACATGGGTGGAGAAGACGCCCATGGGGTGCCTACAAATCCTTTGGAACCATCTTAGATAATCATCTTATGATCTATCTTATATCGGTCATCTCAGCTCAACAACAAACTCCTGGCTCATGAATGAATGAATGGTTATTACGTAAGGTCATGGGCTACGGCGAAAGCGCTAAGCTAATAGGAATGTGTCATGTTCGTGGTTACGTAAAGGGATTTGATCACCATATTCCTTCTTATAATACCTATGTACTAGCACTGAAGAGCAGCGGCTTGGTAGAGGTGATCAACCCCTCACTGCAGCGGCCAATATGGTGGCTTGTAGATATGGAAGGCGATTGGAGTACAACCTATGCTCCATCACCCTTCTACATCACGTCCAGCATGAAGTGTGTGTACCTTGAAGATCATGCTCATTCTATTTTTAATCTGGTAATGAATGATTGGGTACAGATTCAGATGTAAGGCACTTCAATGCAAGGGAGGATATTGCATGGCTATTCCCTTATAGAGTTGATTGAACGATATACAGAAACAATAGGCACAATGCCAGTGCAAGGTATTTCAATGAAAATATACCCATTTCCAGGGCCCACGTTTCTAGTCTCAATGGGATATATTGACCCTACAAAGTGGGTGACAACGATTGAAGGTGGGTCACGTTTTGGGGTCGATCTTGTGTGGTTGTTAATGCTATCAAATGTGGTTGTTATTTTATGTCAGTCCCTGGCAGCTCACATTGGAGTCGTGACTGGGAAACATCTTGCTCAGATTTGTGGTGAGGAGTACTCTCGATCTGTGTACATGTTCCTGTGGTTACAATGTGATGCCTCTGTGATGGTTCTGGATTTAACGGTGATTGGCTAAATCGTCAGCCTCCATATCAGAAAATGGAGCAACTCGTGTACCAATTTTAATTGATTTGCAACGAGACAGTTTGATTCTGGCCATGATGGGTAGCTCTTGGAGGGTTTTTCTTCATATTATTTGTGTTTCTTTTTGGTCACGAGAGGAAGCCAAGTGCTGATGTTTTCCATCACGAGAAGGACAAAACTGCAAGACGAAGTGTGACAACAAGATTGAATTTCATAGAAGAGATGATAAGTGTGAATTCTATTACAAGGCAGTTGGGAGATCAGATGACAATGCATTTATTGATAGTATGTTCATTTTTTTTATTTTAAAATGTTAAAGACTTTGACTTTGGCAATAAAATTCAGATCTTACGATTCACGGGCAACACATATACCCAGGTTGGAAGAAGGATTAGTGGCCATTTGAATGAACTTAGGCACCACTAGAACCCTTGGAAGGTAAGACCACAAACAACCTTCAATCATTCCCTTTCTCTCATTCAATCCATTCAGAACAATGTGGTTTTGGGTTTGGTCCCGTCCAAACAGTGGTTGCAAATGATTTTTACCATTGAATTTGATATTTGAACTTGCATATTGAATGGTGGAAATAATGATAGATTGTGCTGCAGTCGATTCCCAAACACACCAGTGGTAGTGGTGGAGGTAAAACATTGTGTGTCTCACTGCTTGTTTAAATAAGAGTTGAATCTAGTTGCATGATTTGATTTCATCCAGTGGCATGTATCCCAGTTGGGAAGGATTAGTGATGCCTTTGCTACTCGGAAGGAACATCGTGGCAGATCACCCAAGGAGATGCATGCGATGACATATTATTCATCAACCAATAGATTGATATTTAAACTTTATGGTTTTGATGCGTAGTTTATTATTCTCGTGTGAATGAAGGATTTTGTTGTAGTGTTCCTTGGTGCAGGAAATGGTTCTAAAACTGTTGAGTACGACTAGTTGCCAAGCGACCATTGTCAAGAAGGAGAATATAGTAGGTTGCTCATGATGGAAGACATTGTTTTTTCCCTCTACCCTTTGAGCATGTGGAAAAGTGACTATCAACTTGTGGAGATAGAGCAGATTCATATTCTCATTTGCAGCAATTTTTGAACCTAAAATTCTTATTTACTTGGATTGAACAGAGATTGAAAATTGCGAAATAAAAAAAAAAAACCTATGTATGGTGATTGAAATTTGTTACTTCGATTTTGTGTGATTTGACCATTGCAATTTAAAAACAAATCAACAAATATAAAATATTGCTTGCTTGATTTTATTTTGCATATTACCCCCCACTACAAACTTTGTTAGAAAAATAGGACCGCGAAGCAATAAAATAAAACAAATGAAGAAACAAGACACAGAAGACACACAATACAAGAGAGACACAGATTTACGTGGTTCACCCAGTGTGGGCTACGTCCACCAGAGAAATTGCCAGGTCCTTCCTTTATTATTATCCAGCAAATGAAGGGATACACCCTACAGTAAAACCTGTTGTAACTTCCTCTTTTTTTTCTCACAGTCTCCTCTCTCAGAATACAATATTCACCATCATCCATAGCCACAATACATTTCCCTCATAAAAGAGGGTTCCCTTCTAGGGAAAAAAACCCTAACATAATCTCTACCGTTAGATCTGTGACCTTATAATGAACGGTCCAGATTTACAATGAAATTACAATATACTTTTACAAGGCAATTTTTTCTTCGGGGGCTTCGCCCTCGAACCCCTGCTGGGGGCCCGCTTGCCCCTAGACCCCCCGGACCCTGCAGAGGGGTTACCCCCCCTCTGCACTCTCCCGTGTGGAAGAGTGTACATACTTCTGGGGTGTAAATACTTCATGGGGTATAAACACGGCTAAAAGCAAGGACCTCTGAATCAGGAAGATAATCAGGCTCCACAACCAACAAACTTGTCTTGGCTTTGGCGATTTCACAAGCGATGAAATGAAAACTAGTTAGGAGTTTGCCATGCTATGTGAAAGATTCATTTGGATGGGTCAGATGCTCTTGACATCATGTTCATTAACATATTTTCATTCTCTACTCTTTAGATGTTTTTTTATTATTATGAGTTTTGTTAGCAATTTTCTTTTTGATTAGCGTAATTTTTTTTTTAGTTACTAAAATAATAAATTAAAAAAAAAAACAATAAAAATTATAAAACCCTGAAAACACACAAAAACATTATAAAATCAAAAGTATAAAAATAAAAAACATTGTCAAAAATTGCAAATGGACATCTATTTCCTGAAAACGATAATCAAAACATGTTTTTACGCTTAACGTTAATTTGTTTTCTTGAGTCACTTCACAAAGTAGTCAATAACGAACCCAAGTGCGTAGGCAACATGTACAAACACACATTTTATTTTTCCTTTGTTGCATTCATATTTCTTCCTGCATGTTATGTTTTCTTTTTCGAACTTCTCACACGTCTTCTTGCAGGATTAGTACTCACATTTTTTTCAGGTTTGAAGGTGACTGCTTCTACTACTGTGGTGATTTTTCAAGAATCACAAAACTTTTGATAAACATGCTTTGATAGACCGCTTGAAGGTGTTGTTACTCATCATAAACATCATAAAGGCTTGTTGTCACACAAATTTTTTTTACACATCCTGATGTTTGCTGTTACACGACACACATTCCCAAAAACACCATTTTGCGTTATGACTTCTTGCCTCTCATTACTCATTCAAAGGATATTGGTCATCCATGTCTTGAAGCCCATTTTCCATTGCCTTATCCTTCATGACTTCATGCATTCCTACCTTTCTGAGTTGCATACATTCCTTTATCCTTTTTCAGTTCATTTTTGCCTTCTTTTTCCCTTCCAGTTTTCCTTACGAATAAAACCATTAAGTTCCCTTTCCATGATTACATTGCCTTGTTTTCCTTGCCCTGCTGATCCACACTGCTTGACCATGAGTTATTTCCATTTATAGTCCTACCAAATCTTTTTGTACAAACTCGTGTTGACTGATGTGGGATTCCTTAAGGCCCACCTTTCAACAAGTCTTTCCCCATCAACCTCAACACCTTATCTGGGATATAGACTAGATTTCCTTTTTGAGTACCTAGAGGCTTGCATGCCTTAATGGCAAGTTCTCTTGCTGACAATCCTAGGAATACATCAATGTCCCTTGATCGTGAGATCTTGGAAGTGGCTTGACATCAATTCATTCATTCGCACTTCGCCAGATGTACTTGGGTACCTTGGCACTCATTGACATCAATGGTGAGTTGCCTCGCATTGGTTAATGACATTCATCATTGGTCGGTAATCCAATGACTTCTTTTCATGCTCAACATCAACACATTCATTCGCATGATTCGAATTGTACCATCAGGTTTAGTAGCGGGTGAAGACTATACACTTTTCATGACTCTATCAACAGTTACAACAACATGACTACAACCATTTGAGATTACCACAGTTCTTTCACACTTTCTCTTTTCCATGATTCATTCAGCAGCAGTTCAGATCCCTCCACTTCACATTCTTTGATCTAGCCGAAAGCAATCGTAGCTATAGCAGCAGTCACTTTCCAAATGATCCTGTAGTAGTGACATATTCCATACTCTAGTAGGCGCATCAGTCATATTCCTATTGCATAGTTCATCAACATTTTGGGTATGTGGAGGTATGTTATTTTGTAAACTTTAATCATGTAATTCCTCAACTGCTAGCAATGAATAATTTGGAAAATTGCCTCATTAAGTTCCCTTTCCTTTTTCACTTCTACGACTTATGCCACGTTGCATGAGGACATGAAACACGTTAAGTTGGGGGGTACGAGACTTTATTCACTATCATCACTCCACTTTTCCACTACCATCATTCCATTTTTCATCTCATTTACCATTTATGAACATTTCTTTTCCAATGATACTATGTTGCACTTTACTTCATAAGCACTGATATACATATTGGAATGATTCACACATATACAAAAACAAAAAAAAAACGGCTTTCTTATACTCAGTGATGTTTTCCTTATGCACATTGATAGCATACATTTTCCAGTAAAAATATGGGCAAATTATTATCATAACAACAAGAGAAAAAGTAACAAAATGAATGTTGTTAACACAAGAATGAACATTATTTATATTCATGGTTTTCACACAAGAACCAACCATACAAAAAATGTCAGTTGTTAATCCCATCCTGGAAAACAATCATTATCATCACTCAAAGGCAACATTTAGATGCCAAAATTTCTTAAGAAGATCCATGCATGGTTGCATGAGGACATGCAACAAGTTAAGTTGGGGGGTATGTTGGGGCTCAGAAATGTCCTATTCTCATCCACCTTTCCCTTCGTCATTCTTCACATTTCATCGCCCCATTAACCTTTCACGATATCATTTCAATAAATATACTTGGGTTTCACCTTATTGTTCCCCACTTTATTCATTTTAGTATTTAAAGGGAATTTGTGATTAAATGTTAGAAAATCAACATGTTTTCATATATATCTCAAATATGTGTGAGCTTTGTAATGTGTAGGAATATGTGAAGGATTAATTCAAAGGACTTCTTGAATACTTCCTCCACCATTTCAATATTTGAGGAGATAATTCAAGCCCATTCCAAGGATAAGATCATGGAGAATTGGTTGGAATATCTTATCTAAGATATATGCGAGATATGTGTGAGGATTTAAAGGGATTATATTTTGTAATAATGGAAAATAGGTTGAGAGAATAGTGGATATGTAATAATGAGATGGTTATATTATCTTCAAGGCTCTCATGTATAAAAGAGAGTGCTCTCTCTTCATGAGGATTCAACTAGATTATTCAAGTAGAATAGGAGTTAGATTATGTAATTGGAATTAGAGTAGTCATTAGGATTCGAAAGAGAAAGGGATTCTTAGCTTTGATTCATGGTTTTGGTTTTCATGCTTTCATTATTATGTTATGAAGATTGATTTGGTTATTTTAATATAAGATTGCTTCATTAGAGTGAGCTCACATATGTTGTTTTGTTATTTAACTCTTCACATGTTGTGCTTGCTTTTCCTTCATGTAGTTCTCCATTTCTAGATTAATTCCTTTACGCAATTTCCCATTCCTAGATTAATTTCATTTATGCAACTAGATTAATTCAATTCCAAGTCGTGTGTTAGATTAATGATTCAATTCCAGTTGTAGCTTAAACATTAGATTAGATTAGTCTCACTTCAATCTTGCATATACTTTGCATGTGCTTTGTCATTTTACGACCCCTGGGTTGACAAATTAGATAAGTTGGGCAAATACTACAATGCAATTAATTCAACATTAGTTCGGCCCAATGTAACGATTATTGTTCCTTTTGCAAGTCGTGTTATTCCTTTGAATAGAACAACTATTGTTCCCTTTACGATTGTTGTTCCTTTATAGGTTTTTCATCTCTGGAGGCTAGGTATTGAAAACGGAAGGTAAGAACCTATGTAGGCGATAAGTAAAACGCTTGTGCCAGCGCCTACCTTTGGTTGATGCATAGAGGTTGTTTTTAGGACATCTTTAGAGCCCAACAATAAGCAACAAGAAACTTTGGTTCAACGGGAAAGCAATCAAAAACATCATGAAAGAGATCAACCTATGTATGATAGCTACCAAGAAGATCTTTGGACAACAGATGAAGGAAATAAGGAGGGGTTACTGAAACAATTAATCTCTCCTCCCTGTTTAGCAACCATTGAGAAACAGACCAGTAAGTTTCAATGTGACATTTTTTCACCAATGGAAGACAAAATAAGCAGTGCACAAAGTGCGCAAAAACATTTCAGACAACTTTCCCAACAGGAGGAAGTATGGATTAATTGTGAAAGTGGTATATCTCTTCCCTTATACGATCCAGTAGCAGTTTATATGGAGTCAAAATGGGGGACTGAATTCATTATTTCCAACTTCTTGAAGTCTGAATTTAAAAACTATAAGTACCTACTCCCAGGACATGTTTTGAAATTTGCAGCTTCTCATGTCACCCTTTTTCTCAAAGATTGAAGTATAATTAAGTTTGTTAGTCGGATACTCGCTTGGTTGATTTGGAAGTTTTCCTATACTTAAAAAAAATTAGTGATATCAATTAGAGTAGGTGGTGTATACAAATAAGCTTGAATTTGAGCATTAGAGTACAACAGTGGTTTTAAGTACTTTTCCAGTTCAGTTTGGCATCCTGTATGGTTTTGATTTAAGACATTATGACTCCATAGCCCAATGAATGCATAAGCAATTTTTCATTTCGAAAAGGTGTAAGTAAAACGACAGAGTTCAGAGTTTGATAAGGATAATTTTAGGTTGCCCAATGGATGAAGGCACATGGTCTACTATTCTTGGCACTTTACAGGAAAGCACCATCCCTAGATGGAGCCTCTATTGTAACAATATTGAAATTTTTGCTTTCGGTAACTTAGGAGAGAAAAAAATTATAGTGTTTAACTACCAAAAGTGTAGATATGAGAAAACGACCATCTGTCTATCACACACATCACTGAATGTTCTCTACCTGTCATATTTAGTCAAATAATGTTGAAATCAACCCTAAATGCCACAACAGTATAAAATTCACAAGCCAACTAACAAAAAATCCAAAGATAGGGTTCACGTGAGAATCAAAGAAATGTACTATATGTTCGAGCGTTGCGTCACAAGGAGAGTAAATGGAAGCATTGGGAGTGGAATGACCACATACACCGAGTATTAAGCCACATGGAGAAAAATATCACAAGTCCAAGTTTTTATCCGTCGGGGATTTTGCTGACATAGATATTTTAATAACCATTGCTTTGTTTCCCGATATCCCGAAAACCCGAAATCGGGACTCCAATCATATGCAAAACTGCTTTAGAAAAATGCAATTTTCTCAGTCGTGGAGAGACCGTTTTTCGCGTTCGAATAGTCGATAGACATATGAAAATACTAATATGTCTAGTGGTGTCTTCATAATTTCATTTTGATCTTGGTAAGGCAGTAAAAAGTCCCCCACAAGATGAGGTTCATTTTCAGAAATGTGGCATTTTTTACTGTGTTGAGTCATCATTTTCAAATGAGGATTCTGAGCGACTGGAGTATCATTTTGGGAAATGGTTGGAGGATTTTGTGCCTAACACATGAGATATCATTAGAATATTTCATTTTTCCTATAGGCGTCACAGTTTGGTAGAATCAAATCCATCTCTGAGCCCTAATTTTTGGATTTCATATTTTCCTGTTTCGACAGATGTTTGTTAAATGCAGTTTTGGGGAATATTAAAAGGGGTCTCAGGGAACTGAGAGAGATATTTTCTAAGAATAAATATATAGACAAAAGCCTCTTTCAGTTTATACACAACTATCGTGATTCGAGAGATACAAATCCATAACCGCAACCCTAGTTTTCAGCAATTTGGCCCATTTTCTATGGAAAAAAGTTTCAAGAATTGGTTGTAACTGTTGTTATCTTTTAGATTAGAGAGGATTTCAACTAGAATACATATATGAGGCATATTTGTAAAAGGAAAAGTGGGGGGACAAGAGTAGGACTCTTGGTCTGTAGCACTTGTTTTCATGTTTAATAAAAGAGTGCAGATCATTTTTTATCTATATAAGAGATTCTTGTGATTTTGTTTGTAGAGAATGTCTTATTGCTTCATTTTCACATCATTTCACTTGGTTTTATTTCCATTTTCTTCCCCATTTGTAACTGTGTTTGTAATGGAATTCATCCATTTGTTAGATGCTCTACTGCTGGACAAGTTATAGGTTGTTTCTTGTAGAGATATGAAGGTTCAAAATTCATCCTTGCTAGATGCTCTGTCCCAACCATCTCTTTCCACTGATTTATGCTAGGAATTCACTCATTGCTAAGTGATCCTTGCATATTGATATATTTTATCTCTACTCTGTTTCCATACTTTTATAAATACTTCTCTCTGTAATCAACTTCTATCTCACCTCTGTTCCATGGATTTCCATTGCCAAAACACTCTTATTATTTGCTTGATAATTTGACTCCATGCCCAATGGAATACCTCCTGGTCCAAACCACCAACCCTAAAAACCTCAAAACTTTTTGTTACCCATAGATCTGCCCATTATTAAGATTATTGAATATGCTATCGTGACATATATTCAAGAGATCCCCTATTTTTGTATATGTCTCATCATTAATATAATACATCACTGCATGTAGACCGACCATGATAAAAGAGTATGGGGGACTAAACTCCACTACTTAGGGAAAGGGGGGGCTAAAAGTTAAGGAAAAGGGCTAATCTGGGGAGCTTAAGACAAAAAGGAATATTATATTAATATTCATTAAAGTATAAAGTATGGATAATTGTTTTATCCTAAGTTCTAAGGATGGGGACAAGTGGGCCAAAGTAGCTCCCAACATGACAAGTGTCAAGTTGGGAACATGCATACATATAGTTTGGACTTAGTTCATTTTTCTGTCATTCCATCATCACGCACTCACTCATTGAGTTGTCCTTTGTACCTTCCTATCACTATACCTATACCTATATCTGTACCTAGTTAGCTTGGGAGATGGACTAAAGAAGCAAGTTTTTAGGCTCGTGGGATATTGAAGAGGCAGGTTGTCAGGCCTGTGAGCAATATTTCTCTAAGTGAGAGAATAGTTGGGAATTGATTTATCGAAGGTGCTAAAATACAACTAAAGGGCTCTGATACTTCTTGTCTGACCTGTTGTTGAAGGCCTGGAAAGGAAGTGGGGCAGCTAAGGGAATGTTGAGCAGAAAAGGGGCACACTTCCTAAGGTGGGATAGGAATGCGGGGAATGAGGGACTGTAGGATGTTAGTTTGAGTGTCACCTGTGACAGAGTCTTTCATGTTGTCTGAGATACGTTAGCCTAGTAAGGAATCCCTTTACCTAGGTGGAGTTTAGTCCCAGCTCAGGGGTGACCCACTATTGAGAGTGATGAGCAGTGTGTTCTAAGGCTGGGAGATTCATGGAAGGTATGCACGTAGTTGGTGACAATTTTACAAGATAAGTGTCCATTTTGTGTTAAATTACACGCTGCATTATTATGTACGTGTTTATTTTTATGGGTTATTCCTATTTGTGTTGCATGTATATTTTTATTGTTATTTTTGTATGAATCTGTGCATTTACAGAATGTAATTATCTATTTTAAGTTTTATATATAGAGTTCCGCAATATTTTCTATGTGTATATGTTTTAATTTTCATACAGATCGAAACTATTTACGTGGAATAACCATGTTGGATGTTGGGGATGTCACAATATGGTATCAAAGCATTTTCTGGAGTAGCATGGCCCGGACTGGGTGGCCGAGTATGTTACAATATGGTATCAGAGTGTTCTCTGGAGTAGCATGGACCAACTTGGGTGGTCGGGTATGTTACAATAAATTGTATCTTCTGAGAATGAGTGATGGGAATTTGGTGACTGAGCATTTAAATTTTTTTAATACCATTTTAAGTCAGTTATCATCTATGGATATTAAAATCACTAAGGAGGAGAAGTGTATAATCCTATTATTTCTTTTCCAGACTCTTGAGATAACTTAGTCATGAATATAGGGAGTAATACAACCACACTAGTGCTAGAAGACGTGGTTTCTTATCTACTATTAGAACAAATGAGAAGAAAGAAAATGGAAGGATCGACGAAATAGGCTTTATTTGTGAGAGGTAGACTAGTTGAAAGAGATAAAGATAAATTCTCTACTAGAAAGTCTAAGTCGAAGGGTGTATATAAATCCCTGGTTCAGTTGACAATAAGATGCTAGAGATGCAATAAAAATGGGAATTATAAAAAGGAATGCAAGTTGAGGGCAATGGAAGTCAGTAGGAGATCCGACGAGAAGCAATCGACTAAGAGAAAGAAGACCCAAGATAAGGGAGGTGATGTGTACCTGGCATTGACCAATACATAGTCGGATCAAGGTGTTTGGTTGATCGACTCAAGAGCATCCTATCATATTACACCACATAGAGAATGGTTCTACGAGTATGAACGATATGATGGAGGCGATGTGTTCTTGGGGGAAGAATCGACAACAAAAATTGTTGAATGAGGAAGAGTTTGACTGATATTGTGGGATGGGAAGAAAAGAAACCTTTTAGGTGTGCTACACATTCTAGGTTTGGAAAGAAACCTGATATTTGTCAGTAAGATGAGTGATACGGGAGTGCACACTTTGTTTCAAAAGGATTCATGAAAGATGGTCAGAGGTGCAATGGTCTTAATGGAAGGAGTTTAGATTGGAACCTTATACAAGTTGTCAGGGAATGTTGACTCAACGGTGACTCAACTTGAACCAACTCGGGATAGGTCGGTACAAACCAACTCAACAAGAGATGACAAAATAGACCCGACCATGCTATGTAATGAGAGGATCAGACACATTGGAGAAAAAGGACTTTGATTTATGCAGAGCAAAGGTATGGTCGAAGGTTTTCCTGAATGTGGTTTAGAAGTCAACATTTGTGAACATTGCATATATGGAAAACAAATTCAGGTGAGGTTCCCATATGGAGAGACAAGGGAAAATGGGATTCTAGAATTTGTGCATAGTGATGTGTTTGGCCTAGTTACAGTGCCTTCACTTGGTGGATCCATGTATTATGTCTCCTTCATATATGATTTTTCTAGGAAGAAATAGATATATTTACTAAGGATGAAATCATAGTATTTTGATAAATTTAAAGAGTTTAAAGCTCTTGTAGAAAACTAGATAGATAAGAAGATTAAGGTGCTGAGAACTAACAACGGTGGTGAATTCTGTGGAAAATAATTTGATCAGTTTTGTAAGAAGTGTGGCATAGAATGAAAAAATACCACACCATATACCCCAGAACAAAATAGAATTAACAAGAGAATGAACATAACATTGATGGACAAGGAAAGGAGCACGTTGAGTGGTGTTGGGCTTGCACAAGAATTCTGGGAGGAGTTAGTCGACATTGCAAGGTATCTGGTGAATATGTCTCCTTTGTCGGTGCTTGTTGACATGACTCCACATGAGGTATGGTTGGGTAAAATTCCTTCAGTTTCACATCTCAAAGTATTTGGTTGTGATTCATTTGTGCATGTTCCCAGGGAAAAGAGGAGCAAGTTGGACAAGAAGGAAATCAAATGTATTTTCATTGGATAAAAAGAAGGAATGAATGGATATAAGCTTTGGGATCCTACATCAAGAAAAAAAGTGTACAATCAAGATGCAGTCATTAGAGAAGTCAAAGGAAAGTCTGAGCCTGAAGAAATTGTTCAGATCGAGAATAATCCTGAGACAGTGCGTTTTGAACTGAGGAATGAAGATGATGATTCATATGAGTCGAATGAATTAGAGGAAGAAGTGGAACAATTGACTATGGTAGTAAGGAGGTCAGAAATAATAATAAAATGAGTCGATATGTATAGTTTTCTCGATTTCCATTCCAAATTTGTGTTAACTTCCATCAAAGATGAGCCCAAGTCAGCTGGTGAGGTAGTCGACTCGATAAAGGGTAAACTCTGGAAGGATTCCATGGTCGAAGAGATGGAATCATTGCAGAAGAATGAGACATGGGATTTAGTCAGGTTTCCTTGTAGAAGAAATATCCTAGGTAGAAAATGGGTATTCAAGAACAATATGAATGCCACAGGACAAGTCAAAAAGTTCAAATCTCGATTGGTAGCGAAAGGATATTCCCAAGTCAAGGGAGTCGACTTCGGTGAGATTTTTTCCCATGTTGAAAAATTAAATTACATTAGAGTACTAATGTATCTAGCTGCAACATTTGATTTGGAAATAGAACAGATACATGTGAAGACAACGTTCCTACATGGGGACCTGAAAGAATAAATCTACATGAAACATTCTGAAGGATTTGTAGTAAAGGGAAAGAAAGAGTTGGTGTGCAAACTGAAAAGATCCCTTTATGGTCTAAATAAATCGCCAAGGATGTGGTAGAAACATTTTTACATATACATCATTAGTTTCAGATTTGTGAGAATAAAAGTTGATCACTGCATATATTCCAAGGAAGAATATGGGAATTTCATATATGTATCTTTGTATGTCGATAACATGTTTCTGATTGGAAACAACATGGACAAAATAAAGGAGGTGAAGAATAAGCTATCCTCCAAGTTTGACATGAAGGATCTAGGTGCAACTAACTTCATTATGGGAATGGAGATTAAGAGAGATCAAACCACTAGAAATATCTGGTTGAATTAGACGAAGTATATTGAAACAATTCTGAAACATTTCAACATGCAGGATTGCAAACCGGTGAAGGTGCCAATTCCTATGGGAGAAAGTCTAACTCCTAAACAATGTCCAAAGACACAGGAAGAAATAGAGGACATGGAACATGTTCCCTATGAAAGTGTTGTTGGTAGTATAATGTATGTGATGTTCTTCACTCGGCCAAACATTTCCCATGAAGTGGGAATGTTGAGTAGGTACATGTCGACGCCTGGAAAGGAGCACTGGACAATTATCAAGAGAGTATTTAGGTATTTTTGTGGCATGACGGAATATGCTATATGCTACCAAGGAATACATGGAGGTGAAAGTGGTAAATTAAATGTATATGGCTTTGTCGATATTGACTGGGTTGGAGATATGGATAGATGGAGGTCGACCAATGGATATGTACTGTTCAATATGTTCGATGGAGCAATAATATGGATGAGTAAGAAACATGTGGTTGTAGCCTTGTCAACAACATAATCTGAATACATGGCAACCAGTCATGGAAGAAAAGAAGTAGTATGGCTGCAAAGGCCATGTTCGGGAATCAAGTTTGAGAAGAGAGATATCAAGGTAAGTTGCGACAATCAAAGAACAATATTTTTGGCGAAGAAACATGTTTATCATTCAAAGACTAAGAACATTGATGTAAAATACCATTTCATAAGAGTTATGGTGGAAAGTAACAAGGTGCTATTGGATAAACTAGACATGTTGGAAAACATAACAGACTTGTTGACCAAGTCTGTGATTGTTGTGAATTTCTCTTGGTGCAAAGAGGCAATAGGAATTTTTGTCCTGGGTCTGTGAACACAAGTTTAGAAATCTCATGTATTCAAAAAAGAAGACAACAAGTGGGAGAGTGTTGGTTTGTTATTTTCTTTGCAGTGAAATTCTTGTCGAGGTGGATTGATTGATGGTCGAAGTCGAGGTGGATCGACAACGGGTTGAAGGTCGAGGTTATTTGACCAAGTAAAATTGAAGTAGAAGGTGGAGGTGGTTCGACATGGTAAAGGCATTCAAAACAAGTTGAAGAGGTCAATTGAAAAGAGGTCGACAGGCGGGCGTGTGGTGATTGACTGAAGACCGAATGAAGGTCGAATGGTATTCCAACTTGGAGTTGACTGTAATAGAACCCTGAGATTTGTTGGATTTGTAGCCAATGATCTACATGGATCTATAACCATTTTTGGGGACCAATTATTTAGGGGTTTTACTATTGTAAATCCTATAAAGAGGCATGTTGTTAGGTAATAAGGGATAATGAGGATCAATTAATCGTAGGATATCCAGTCTTTAGAGAAATCTTTAGATGTAGTTTGTTGGTCATGTAGATGTAAGCCAAATTAGCTACAGGGTTTTTCTTGCAAAGGAAAGAGGGTATGTTCTCAATTGTGTCTTAGTGTGGGCCAAGGTTAGACATGTAACCTTTTATTCAGATTGAATAAGATAATAAGAGAGCAAAATGCTCAAGGAATGTTGGTTTTCCCGGTTTGGGTTTCGAGGGTAAAATCTATGTGTACTGTGTGATTTCTTTTTCATTTACGTTCTTGATTAAATTGTTCTTCTCTTCTGCTAGGTTTAGTGTGGAAGTGTATCTCATTTCCTGACAATTTCAATTCATTTAATAGTAGTGGAAAACATACTTTAAAATATGTGCTATAGTATGCTAGTTGGGAGTCTTATATTCAGTTGTTTTAAGAGCCATCTTGAATGAATATGGCATTTAGAACTATACAATATTTGTTTATTTAAAATAACATGGTATTAACTCTCTTATTTTGATATTCTAGTGTGTGAAAGTATAGTGTGGAACAAAGTAGGGCATTGGAGATGCATATTTTTACAATCTCCTTGATTTTTCTATTCATTTTTTAAGCTAAGTATAATTTTGAATTATGTAGTTTGTGTATACTTTACTCAATCATATAGGTGCTTAAGTTTAGGAGAGAAACATTCAATCATCTTCGACACTAGAAAGAGGATGCTCACCAACATGCAAACGTAAATATACAAAACTTCAACAAGTGTGATCTTGCTTACAAGAATGTTAGGTTAAACTTGAATCAATGAAAGAGTCAAACTTGTTAGGTCAATAGTGATCATTTAGGGCACACAGTTTTAGTAGTGTGTGGATTACATGTAATGAAATATTTTAAAAGGATTGTGATACTCCATTGAAATGTGTTGAGAGTTGAGTGGAGGATTGGGTGGGTTTTTCTGTTGGGTTTTATGTATCGCGATTATGAGTGGGTCAAGCATGTGGAAGCAGAGGAGAGCTCCTAGAAGCCGAGAAGTGTTGTTTGTGTGAATCCCACCGCCAGGAAAAGAAGATAGTAGGAACAACGAAATCATGAGTTTAGTCACATGCAAGAAATACAAACTCACTCATGAAGCTTGTGCAAGTTTCTAGAGAAGAAGTTGTGTATCACCAGAGATATGAGAGTTTGTGGAAGAATTTTGTGGAGGGAGTGTATGTGACTGGATAGAATATGGCCACGTGCAGAAACTGGAGGTGGATTCAGACATATAATTGTCTGAGGTGATAGAGGTCATTGCGGTGGCCACATGGAGCCCAAGAGTAGGTGTTCAAGACCATGATGATGGTGTTATAACATATTTTTCCACACTCCATGCATATTTCTTTGATGGCCTTCCATTTCCCTCTGCACTCTAGAGCTAAAACCACACATTTCTTTCCATTTACATGACCTACTAGTTAGAAATATCACGTATGTATGTAGGATGCTTCATTACAGCCCATGTACATCAGGTTTGGTGCTGAAAAAATAAAATATGTGTCAGGTTTCCATGCCATGTCATGAGATCTATGATCCTTGACCTTCCATATTCATGAAATGATCCAAATTGACCCTTCAATTCCACTTGGATGATATAAATTGAGACATATCCAAGCCTTTAGGGATTCATCATCATCAAATTGAGAGCAAAAATACTCTGGATAAATTTCACCTCAATTGAGTTTGCATCCCTTTGTCCTTGAAAGTATGACATTCTTGTGTTAAGCCCCCAAGATCTTCCTGTCTTATGATGGAGAACTTCATTGACTCCTACATGTGAGCTTGCCTTTGTGGAGGATTGAAGTGGTGGAGGCCCATCTAGAGGGACTTAGTTTCTCATTTCTGATATGTGTCATTACAAAAGTTTGTCACCTATGTACTTTTGTTGATTACATTAATATAAGTACTATTTTATCATCCAATTGATATCTTGCAAATATTTGCATTGCTTTCCATGGGAGTATTTGTTATGTATGTTAATGGATTATGCTAATTTATAGGCCAACATTATATATTATTTCCACGTGCTTGCACATCTTGGTTGTTGAGGACAAGTTGCAGGTATAAAGCTTTGGGTCATGCGCTCAACGATGGTCTTCTTCGAACGTTCGAATGAGGTAGGCTTCTAGCCTTCTCTTATTAGTATTTAATTTATATAAACATGCTTGATATTAGAGTTGATTTTTGGGTGTCGTTACTTCTGTTGTGGTTTTCCCCTAGCCATAGAGATATTTTGATCGTAACAAAATTGGTGACTTCGTTGGGAAGATATCCTTTTGGGGTATTGTGTGTTTTTTTCCTTTATTTTCTCTATGTTTTCTTGATTATCTCTGTCACCTGTTGTTTGACAACCCATATTTTTCCTTTTATATGAGTTTCTTGGCCTAACCCTTTCCTTGGAAGTGTCTTCCCTAACATACACAAGTTTTCCCTTAACAGGGCACGTACATACGTGAGTTGTCTTCCTTTAGGGTGCGTACATACATGCGTTGTTATCTAAACAGTCACATACACTATCTCTGTAGTCTTTTTGGCTAAGTTTCGTGTTTGTTGGGTGAGTTTTGCTAGTTGTTGAGACTTCTTGGGTCCATTTTATGACTATTAAGTGACTACATAGTGATAAGAAGCCGCTTTATTGGTGAATTCTTTGGGTGAACTCCTTTCTTGTAATTTTTTATCATTTGTTTTCCTTGCATACTGGTCTGGGTAGTTACTTCTTGGTATATTTCTTGGCTTGTATCCTTACTTACAATAGGGTCTTCCTATGAGGTTGTTATTCAGTCCTTGCATTTTCTTTTCATTATATCGAAAATACAAAAAAAAAATTGCTTTCTTGCATTTTACTTATGGAATTTTCACTTTTGGCTACTTTACATTAGTTTTGGCATATTAGGAAAGATTGGGCTTCATTGAAATTGTAGAGATTGCATCTTAGAAACATGATTTAGAAGCATACCATCTCATTGAAAATCAAGACTAGTGGTTATAAGTGTTTTTACATTTGCTTCTTTTTATATATGTTGGGTCATAATACCATCAATTTCACAATCACACCTCTTGAGTAAGCAAAAGAAATTAAAATTAACGATGAATAATTAAAATTGATTAGAAACAATTTTTGTTTTTCAGGGTGCACAAACAAGTATAGGACTTAGGGCCTTGGAATAAGATTTTGTGAATAAAATTCTCCAAGGCAATAAAACTTAAACGTATGTGTTTGACCAGGTAGTGGTGAAACCCACTATGTAATTGGTGACTTCAAAAGGCTCCCCTCACACCGAAGTTAAGAACGAGGTTGTGTGAAGTTGGTTACAGATATATCCCTCTAATACCTTCATAGTGTCAGGGATATTTATGGGGTTCTATTCATATTTGGGGGTATTTCTACTGCCTTTACCTCCTTGAGAGATAGTTCTTTCAAGATTTTGGGCTTTTCTACCCTACCCATACAGTGGACTAGAATTGTGACTGCTCGCTTACACATTGGTTATATCATTGTGACTCTAGTTGCTTGACATAGGTATCCAGATAGGTTGTTTGCAGGGGTTATTTTGTAGGTACCCTGAGTGAGATAGGGATCAAACAACACACAAAATTTATGGAGGATTTCCTCTCTAGATGGACCTGACTGACTCCACTATGAAGCCTACGAGGGTCCTTATAACTGATTCTGACACCTCCACTCTATTGTTGTGGAGTCTCAGGCCCCTCTTGGGTGAGGCATACCTACTTTAGCTTGGGAGGTCCCTTTCATCCATCATATCTTGTTTTTGTGCGTTGGGATTTTTCTTTGTTAGGAGTGTGCTCTATGATTATTAGTCAGCCTTAGGATTTTGTATTGTATCTCTAGTTTTGAGTCATTGTGGAGAAATATCAACCTCATCATCAGTATCTTCGTCTGTTGAAGTTTCCACCACATCTTGATCCTTTACCGAAGCCACCTTCTAAAAGGCGTAGAGTTAATAAGCATGGTACATATATCTCCACCTCCCAGGCTCATGATCGTCCTACCATGAGTACTAAGTCAGATATGAACATCTCGGGAAGCCCTTTGACTCCCATATCCTCTATGTTTAGTGGGGTCTCCTCGACTCCGTTTTAATTGGTGGGTTGGATGTCGTAGGCTACCTCATCTAATGCTACCCAACCCATGATCTCTCCTCATCCCATGGGAACAAATCCTTTTTTATTCCCATACGGTATGTTGAATCATAGTACTTATTCAATACCTTATGCCTCTAATCCTTTCTCTTTTGGTATGCCTGACATGACGTCGCACTTCTCATCCTTTGTATCAATGACTAATATGAATCCTAGTTTTGGGTCTAGGGCACGACACCTCCTTATGTTCCTTTATTATTTGATGGATGTCATATTCCCCAAGTGACTCCTATGGTAGGACATTGGAACCCTCTTTACTCCGGGTCTAATCCTAGCTTCAATGCTCCAAGATGGAGTGCTCAAATGGGAGGTCAATTCACTTCTTATATTTCATCCATCATTCCCTTTTCCTCCACACCAATTCCTATGAATTATTTTATTATGGCTAACCCCCCTCTATCCTCTAGTGTTCCATCCATAGGGAGTTAATTTTATGGTATGGTCAACCCCCAAGATAGAGTTCCCTTGTATAGGGGAAACATATATAATCCTTATCATGTCACTTTCTCTTCATAAGAGGCTTCTACAGGTATGGTTCCCTTACAACCTTTCATGAATCGACTAGGAGGAGGATATTATCCTATTGGTCAGGGCCATGGTGTATACCAGAACCCTAGTTGGCTTGCAATCTCTCAAACCCAATATTTCTGAGAGCATGGGATCATACACCACGACCCCAACTCCCTTTTCTAGCCACACTAAATATGCCAGACTTGTCAAAATTGATGAATGAACCTGTGCATCATGATCCATCATGGCCCCCCATCCCCACCAATCTTCCCTATGACATTCCAAAGTTTGAAGGCAAGAATGGTGAAGACCCAGGTGATCATGTGACTACCTTTCACCTATGGTGCTCATCTAAATCCATTAATGACTATTATATTCATTTGACGATATTTCAACGCACCCTCTTTGGGGTCACCGTGAAGTGGTAAATCAAAACACCTGGGGGAACCTACAAAAAATTCAGTTAGATGGTCTTGGTTTTTCTCAATTAATTCCAATTATCGATCTATTACAATGTAGGCCTAGAACTATTGTTGACTCCTCGATAAGATAAAGTGACCCATATTTCCAATCATATTCAAGAGTTTCATAGATGGAATAGCTTGATTAGAGTCTACATTCCTCTAGAGTTTCTGTTGGAATGGTTCCTCAAGTATTTTTTTCCTTACATTTCGAAGGATGTTTCTAGATCCAGAGTGACAACTAAGGAAGAATCCATATTCAAAGCCCAACAATTGGACCTTATATATGCTCAATCTGGGATGCTTTACGAAATTCTCTTGATGCACCACGGTCAAATTATGATCCTATAAAAAGGCTCAGGCCTCATGTTAATGGAATCATAGGCTCCAAAAATGCTAAGATTATAAACTAGGTGATGAAATAGTTGAAAGATTTGTCTACTAACCAATATGTAGTAGGACAAGCTAAGGCTTTGTCCTCCACCACCCTGTCAGTGGATGTGAATTCTTTACTGTCATAGTCAAACCCAAACGGTAACCAACAACCCATAGGGAATAAGAGTAAATGACGTGGTAATAATCATAAGGGTGGGAAGAATAATAATAGCAAATCCAAGACAACAATAATAATGATAAATAGAATAAAAATGTTGGTGAGGGAAAGAAATAAAAGAGGAAGGTGAAGTTTCCTTGTAAACTTTGTAAATATGACCACCTTACCCACTTATGCTCCAAAATATAGGAAGCCTTGAGGCTCATAGCGTAGTATCCTATTGTGCTAACTAACATGTTTCCACATAACCAAAATATGACCTTGGGGACTTCTAACACCGGAAATGCATCGAGCAGGAGTCAAAACCCTTTGGAACATGATGGTGGCCATATATCCATCAATAGGGTTAATTCTCATATTGATGTAGCTACTCTATATCATGATTACGGTTCTTCACAGACTGTTTTAGGTCCCTACTCCCCTAGAAACACCTTTGCATATTGATAAGCCATAACCTCTGCCTCTTATTCTGAAAGGAGTACTTAAGCACTCTTTCCACAATCCTAATTCCAGAGCCTCCCACAATTACTCGATTTTCTAGGATTTGGGCCAAACCCCATGTGCAATGTCAACATTAGAGGTGCTCCAGATGTGTCCTTCACAAAGGAATGCATTTCTATCTTTGTTAGGATCTATATACCCGTGTGACTCAAATTTATCAAATTTTATGTCGCAGACATTAAGCCTCGCTTACCTTACAACACGACATTTCAAATCCATGTGGATTACATGAAAGTTACCATCAAATGTACTGTAATTGATGAAGGTGATTCTACATCCATGATGTATTTAGCTTGTTGGAAAGCCATTGGATCTCCACCCCTATCTCAATCCATGACTATGTTGACTTCATTCGAGGGGAATTCTTTTAGAACCCAGAATATCCTTTCCATTTTTTCAGTCCAGTTAGGTGGAAAGACTGTTGAGGTCAAGGTTGAGGCGGTTGATGTGCCTATCAACTAAAATCTACTACTAGGGCGTAATTGGACTTATGCTATGAAAATTGTTGTTTCATTAGTTTTCCATGTTCTATGCTTTCCTCATGAAGGAAATATTGTGACGATCGACCAATTTTTCTTTGCGCATCCTGGTCTTAATGCATCGGTAGGAAGCTTGGTCCCCATTATTGATAATTCTCAGTAGGAAAATGAGAATATTGGTGTCGGGATGTATTCCTCCTTGATGGGTACTTTTGATTTCATGACACCAATTTCTTATATTAAGTCCATATTCAGTGAGTCTTCATTGTCAATGAGGTATGTTCCTTTTCATACTTCTTATTTCAACGACCCTTGGAACCTACCTTCCCTGACTATGTCTTACAAAGGTCATTCATGCATCGGGATGGAAATTCCATTGTCCATAGTAGAATTTGTCTATTAGGCTATTCTAGAAGCTATTGCTGACCCAGATCCTTCATCCTCACGAAAGGATGAGGTGGATACTATTTTAGAGCCCATATGGGTTGTCTAATCATCTTGTTCACATGATTACCTTGACAATACTTTACCATTGGATGAAGCCATATTAGAGGCCATGTCTGGTCGTGATAGGCCTTGGTACAATATGCATCATCGATCCTATTTTCTCCTGGAGCTTGTTAGGATTGAACATGATGAGTTTAGGTCCACCTTGAGTGAGATGGTGGGTCACATCATTGTTCTGTTAGATACATATGGTATTTATGCCAAAGGAAACATGGTGAACATTTCTCCTACCATCATGATCGACATCTCTCAAACCCCTGGTAAAATTGAAAATGTATATATCAGTGTAGATTGTTCTCGTGAGGAAATTCAGATCTATACCGATCTCTTCAAAGAATTACAAGATGTATTTGCTTGGTTGTACAAAGATATGCTAGGGATCAACCCCAACATTTTCAAACATGAAATTAAAACTTATCCAAATGATAAACCTGTTCAGAAACATATTATAGTTGTTAATCCTAGGAAAGCCCCCACTATTAAAGCAGAGGTGGAGAAGTTGCTCAATGTTGGCTTCATCTATCCGGTTCCCTTGACCGAATGGGTGTCCAACCCTATTCCTGTAGATAAAAAGAAAGGAATTGTCCATGTACATATGGATTTTAGGGACCTAAACAAATAATTTCCTAAAGATAACTTCCCCACTCCTTTTATTGACCAAATTATCGATGAGTGTGTGGGAAGCGAAGTTTTTTCCTTTATGGACAAATTTTTGGGTTATAATTAAATTCAGATCAAACCCGAGGATCAACACAATACGATGGTTATTTGTCCTTGGGGTACCTTTGGATACCAAAAAAATCCTTTTGGTCTTAAAAACATCGGATTGACCTTTCAATGTGCCATGACCTTTTCATTTCACAATCTTAAGCATATTGTCAAAGATTACTTAGATGATATCACTGATCACTCTCACAAGAGTGTAGATCACTCAACTCACCTTCAACTAGTATTTAAGAGATGTCATTATTATCACATTTGGTTGAACCCTCACAAGTGCATATTTTGTGTTAGGTATGGTCGTCTTTTAGGATTCATAGTTTCTGAGCATGGGATCATGGTGGATCCTATGAAGGTTGAGGCAATAATTCGGTTGCCTCCCCCATGAAAAATTCGACAACTTTAGGGTTTACAAGGGAAGGATAAATTCCTGCATCGTTTCATAGTTAACTATGCCAATATAACTAAAGGTTTCATGCATATTTTGAAGAATGACACTCCATTGATATGGGATGAGCGAGCCCATGAATCCTTGATCCAGATTATTTTTGGCATGAAATGAGAGTAGATATATAATAAATAAATGTACAGAGATATCTCAAATATCCAATAATATAATAGAAATATATCAGAGATGCAACCATAAACACAAAGATACAGTAATACACAATTTCTATTAATGGGCGAAATGTACAAAACTGTAGAAATATAGAGTGAAAGACTCTCTAGAATGGTGGAATCTTATCTGTGAGAAGAGATGTGATGGATAATCACATTCAAAAGAAGATAAATGTTACAATGAGGCTCCAAAGGCCTTTTTATCATAAAGAAAATTCAAAACACTAACCCCGGAAGATGAAAATCCAACAATTTTGTGGACCCTATTTTGGGTAGTTTGGTGTATCAAATTCCTAGGGGTGTAACTTTGGCATAAGATCTCTGTTTGGGGTGCACAATATCTCATTGGAAAGGAATCATCGAGGATATTAATTTTTAAATGATATCCTTTAGTTATAATTGAGGTGCTTGATCCAGAAAAAACTTCATTTAGGCCTTCAAAATGGCCCCGAAAGTTTAGGAACCAAAACAATGCTAAAAATAGTAAGTTTCTAGAAAACTGTTTTGAGCAAGTTGGAATAGGTGGGTGGCCACCAATATCCACCTAGATAAATCCTCCCTCCTTAGGAATAAATGGTCTCCATTATGTTGAGTTCCCAAGGAAGAGGGAAAAGAGTTTGCTGAATATTCATCTTGATGACTTGCTTTCCTTGTTGGAGAAGTTGCGCTGCTTAGCTTGTTGAAGGCTATCATGAACCTGTTGTTGGTGGGGTTGAGTTGATTCAACTAGGTAGGATAGATGAGATTACTATGTGCAAAAGGAATATTTGTGCTTTGATGCAATCTTGTTGACCTGCTTCTATTGGATATAAGGTGCTTGGGATGAGGCTGTAGTGGTTGTAGTGTCCTTATGTTCACCTTTTGAACAAATTGTGAAGAAGCTGAATTTTGTAGTATGAGATACTACCTTGCGACACTTTTTAGGTGGGACAGTAATTGGAACCACCTCTGGTATCCTGTAGTGATGACCCCCCATAGTAACAATGAAACTATAGGGTCGAGACTCATAAATAGCATGGTGATTCCACATATATGGATGGCCCAATATGATAACATCATAGAAATCCATCGAGTAAACATCACATAATACCTCATCCTTGAATGGATGGATTTTGTATGGCAATCGACACTGCTGGATTCCACAAAGATATCTTCCCTGGTGAAGCCACCTAATGTTGTATGGTTGTAGGTGTGGAGTTGTAAATAATCCCAATTGTTTGATGACCTATACTGAGATGGGGTTCTTTTGTCTTCCTCTATCAACAATAAAATGCAGTGAGGTCCCTTTCACCCACATCTGTGGATTAAAAAGGGACTCCCCCTCTTCAGGATCTACTAGTTCTTCTGGTTGAATTGTTGCGGTCATGACACTAACAATGGGGTCTGCATCGATGATTTATCTTCTCCCATTATTTTCTAAATCAAATTCTGAATCCGAGTTCATATATTTTACTTTGATTTTGACCACCAATGACAGTTTTGAGTGACATTCATCGATGTTGTACCAGGGGATTTTGTGGAAATCACACCACTTTCCATTGTCCTTCTTCGTCTTTTTGTGACCCTTCCTTTCCTGTGGCTTAGAATGGTTTCCAGGAGGTTGTTTGTTAGGTTCGTCTTTGTCATACTTTGGTTTTTATGGATTTGCAGACCTGAACTCACGTTTGTTCTGGTGCCTAAATTTCTGCTCGATTTTGACAACATATCAATAGGCAACTCCCAACGACGAGATGTCCAAAAAATCCATTTCATCTTGGATTTATTTGTGTAGAGACCCATAGTATTTCATAACCAAATGTCACTCAGAATATTTGATACCCGGCTTCGTGCGCAAGGCATTAAAGGTGTTGGTGAACTCTGACACTGCTTGGCCCCTCTCTTGACACAACGTGGTCCATCTCATGTATTGGTCGTCATAGTTACCAATAGGGTAATATTTTTCCTTGACCACATCCAAAAAAAAAATCTCAAGTGGGCTCGGCCCCATATATTCCATAATATTATATGGAATGTTTCTCCCAATAAGTTTCCCACCAATGTTTGACATGGGGGAGAGCCTTAAGGAGTGCGAAGGTGATATTTTCCCTATCAGAGAAATTGTGAACAAAGAAATAACCTTCTAGCAGATTTAACTATTTCTCTAGGTTATCTGCATCTATCTATCCTTCAAATACGAGAATATAAAAATTAACTTGTACCTTGAAAGGTGATGTTCCTCCAAAGTGGCTTCTTGATTAAGATGTGTCGGTTGTTATAGGTAGGCATTGAAGGATGTGGGAAAATTTTTCCATCATTTTGTCCCTTTGTCGTGTGAGAGATTGCTCAAGCAATAGATTAATAGAATCATCTACTCTATCATTTTTATTTTCTTCCACCATGGAGGATTTCTTGGGCATGTGAGAGTGATTTTCCTCAAGAGATACAAGCTCTAGACCCACCTTGCTATACTTGGACCTCATCGGGTACATGCGTGAAAAAAACAATCAAGAGCAGCCTACTCTGATACCACTAATCTAGATTATTTTCGGCACGAAATGAGAGAGAAGATATAATAAATAAATGTCCATAGATATCTCAGATATCCAATAATATAACATAAATATATTAAAGATACAACCATAAACACATAGATATAGTAATACACAATTTTTGTTAGGATATTTAGACACTTAGGAGTTAGTTAAGATCTACTTGGTCTAATATGTCGTTAGGTAAAAGTGTGTTTCCTTAGTATGCATTAGTATGCATTTGTAGTTAGGAAATCTGACGGTCACGATATGTTCCCGACATAGCGTGATCCGACGGTTCATACTCTCCTCGATCTTAACGGCCATTGATCCGTGGCTTAACACCCGATTGGTCCATGATCTCTATTTAAAGAGCATGGAGGTTCATTTGTCGATGATTGATTGTGAGAAACTCTCTTGTAAAATCTCTCTGTAATCTTTTTCTTTGCATTAATAAACTGCTCCAAGTGGCCGCGTTGGTTGGGGCCGTGGATGTTTCCCCGTAGGGGTTTTACCACGTGAAAACATCAGTGTGTTGATCTTTGATCTGGTTATGTGAGTGGTTACTGAAGGTGTTCGTCCTCTGTTGGAATACCTGTGTTTTCAAACATGGTATCAGAGCCTGTTTGAAGACCCGCTCCTGTTGTAGATCGAGATCGTGAAGCCGAGTTGCCTCATATCCATTTTCTGGAATTTCTGTACATTTCTGGGATGAAATGACTATTCCATTGTGTCCGGAGCACGTTTTTCATTCAGGAACACTTTTCGTTTCACTCGAAAAGGTTTCCGTTTGCCCAAGATACGGCCATTACAGTCAGAATCCGGAGGTATAAAATCTGAATACGCATTTTTTAAATTTTTGCAAAGTTTTGATTTTATTTCGGTTTGTATTTTATTTTTTTTCCGGGCTGCTACTCTTTTAGATCTGCGTATGCTCTTTGCCCTGCACCTTGTGCGATCTCGACAAATTAGAAACAGATAGGAAAAGGTGCATCTTCCGGGTAAGCTAACCGAGATCTAACCCTTGTTGTCATCGAGAAGCGAAATTTTTTTGCTTGTGTGAAAAAAGTTTTTTTGGAGCATGCTCTCCAAGGCCGTCTTCCACAACAACAACAACAACAACACCCCCAATCCTCCTTCTGAACATTACAATATGTTTTGCTAGATCAGTTGGTTAAAACTTGCCTTATTAAGTAAGAGGTCTTGAGTT
>ML780883.1:74098-89128 GCA_009831015.1 Picea engelmannii | reverse complement strand
GTCACGATATGTTCCCGACATAGAGTGATCCGACGGTTCATACTCTCCTCGATCTTAACGGCCATTGATCCGTGGCTTAACACCCGATTGGTCCATGATCTCTATTTAAAGAGCATGGAGGGTCATTTTCCGATGATCGATTGCGAGAAACTCTCTTGTAAAATCTCTCTGTAATCTTTTTCTTTGCATTAATAAACTGCTCCAAGTGGCCGCGTTGGCTGGGGCCGTGGATGTTTCCCCGTAGGGGTTTTACCACGTGAAAACATCAGTGTGTTGATCTTTGATCTGGTTATGTGAGTGGTTACTGAAGGTGTTCGTCCTCTGTTGGAATACCTGTGTTGTCGAACAATTTTTATATAATGAGGGAAATGTACAAAACTATAGAGATACCGAGTGAAAGACTTGCTAGAATGGTGGCATCTTATCTCTGAGAAGAGATTTCATGGATACTCACATTCACAAGAAGATGCATGTTAAAATTAGGCTCCAAATGCATTTTTATCATAAAGAAAATACAAAACCCTAACCCTGGAAGCTAAAAAGCCAACAATTTTGTGGACCCCGTTTTGGTAGTTTGGTGTATCAACTTCTCGAGGGTGTAGCTTTGGAATACGATCTTCGTTTGGGGTGCACAATAGTGTGTTGGGAAAGGTATCTTAGAGGAGATTCATTTTGGGGGATAAATTAGATCCTTTGTTTAACATTGAGGTGATTTATCCATAAAAAACTTCATTTAGGCCTTCAAAATGGCCCCGAAAGTTTAGGAATCAAAAAATTGCTAAAATAGTAAGTTGCCAGAAAACTGTTTTGAGCCAGTTGGAATAGGTGGGTGGCCACCGATATCCACCTAGATCAATCCTTTGATGCTCTTAAGAAATCCTTGGTATCAACACCTCTGTTTAAGCCCCCATACTACAATAGAGACTTTATGCTTTATATCATCACGTCTGAAGGGACGATTGGTATGGTACTTGTTCAAGAGGATGATGAGCTCCATGAAAAATTTTTATACTACCTTAGTTGAAATCTAGTTGGTTTTGAAATAAATTACTCTCATGTAGAGAAGCTAGCCTTGACAGTTGTACATGCGATTCAGAGACTATGACATTATATCTTACTCTACAAAACTAAAGTGGTTGAGGATATCGATCCACTTCAATACATCCTTACTAGGAGTATCATAAGGGGGAAATAAAATAAGTAGATTGTTATTTTGCAAGAATTTGATCTTGATTTTGCTTCTGCGAAATCTAACAAATTTCTAGTTTTTGCAGAACTAATGTCAGACTTCCCTAGACTACATGAGGATATTTTTCATGACCATTTGTTCACGGATGAACATATATTCCTTATCTCATCTTAAAAACCCTGGAACAGACATATTTTAATCTACCTTCAAACCCTGAATCTCCCCCAACATCTGTCGATAGACGACCGATGACATATGCATCATCATGGTAAAAAATACCTTGTTATCGATGACACTTTGTATCATCGAGAGGTGGATAATATTTTGTGTCGTTGTTTGAATCATGAGGAGGATGAGGCCATTATCAATGATTGTCATAGTGGCGCATGTAGTGGTCATTTATCTAGTCTTGTGACAACCCAAACAATATTGCAAGCCGACTATGTTTGGCAATCATTTTTTAAAGATTGCATTGAAGTGGTTAAGAAGTGTCACCCTTGCTAGGTGGTTGCTCAGAAAATGTGTTCACACCTAGCCCCTCTTCACCCATTCATCACCATCATTCCCGTCACCATGTGGGGGGTGGAATATTTCATGGATTGTAACCGAGCATCAACTAGGGGGTGTTAGCACCAGAAGTCACCTCTAGATTGCAGTAGAGGTAAGCCTGATACCCATTAGTTTTGTATGTCACAAATGAATAAATTGAGGTGGTCGAATGGGCACAGACCTAGGAGAGTATCGCTTTAACTCATAAAACTGGGCCAGACTATGCATGAACAAGTGAGGTCTTGATCTAACTCCCGTTAGTAAGTTGAGATTAAAATGAGTAAAGGGAAGATTTGGTGAGAATGGTGAATGATACTTCTATGGGCATCTGGCCTTCCAGCAGCTTAGAGAAGAAACACATGACACTGAAATGTGCCTAAATGACACAGTTACAAAAGCACAGTGATCAAACCTACATCACAATGCTATTGTAACAGCTTGACTAGATCCTCCAATTCTGAACTACTCAGTGTGATAAGGAAAGGATAGCATGGGAATACTTCTTAAAACTGGTGAGAATAGGCTATGATCAACACACATCACAACAACACAAATACCCTCGACTGGATCCTCCAATTCTGATTGTTTTAGCACAATGCTTAAAAAGATACGGAAAGAGGTTGACTTCATTAAACAAGAAATCTCAAGTGCAGATACATAACCAAAGGGACCAATGCTTCATCAAAACTTACAATACGAGAGCCTAGCTCCACCATCCCCTTTTCAAAATTACAAAACTCCCTATATATACTCAGAAATTCCCCTCCTCGACAGAAGTCTTTGAACCCTTAGGGTGTGGCATCTCTTCAATAAGACTTGGCCAAAATTCCTTCATCAGACGCCACCTTAACTCGGCATGGCTCACATGAAAATTTTCATGATAGGGTGACCTTGGGCAGACTGCTCTACTCCCCCTGTCCAGTCCTTTATGGATTTTGATTCATGGCTGATCTAAAGCTTCAGATACTAGCACCTACCTCCATTAATTTCTCCTTTGGGATCAGAGGAGGCCGAGACAATTTGGAACCTGGAGAACGTGGTGACCCCTTCTCTGTGGTTAACCAATGTTTTGTCCCTTTTCACATCTCTTTCTGCTTCTCCACCTGACCTCAGGCTAATACCATGGGCCAAAAATAACCTCCCAAGGTGTTTCGGGACTTCTTCTTTCAGGGATTTTTACTACCCCTACCTTCAAATTTCCCAATCCCCAAACTCGCGAAATGGACCTCCATATTGATGGTTGGATTGGCATTAAAAAACCGATGACCATGGTCTATTTCACCAAACAAACCTATCCATGTGGCCCTCCTCTTCTTTGGCCCCACTCCATGGGAACCTAGGGCCATGATCGTGCGCCTATTCCCCACAAAAGTTTGGGGTTTCCAAATTCGGGAGTTCCCACACCCCTTGCCTCCAGGATCTCTGATGCCCAGATTTGAGAAATAATATACCCTGAGATCGGTGACCAGATTTGATTCAAGAAGGACGACCATGATTTCTCCCTCGTCAATATGAAAATCTGACTAAGCGACGAGCGCTATCCCCTTGTCCCTAGGCCTGCTTGATGTGACCGTGTGCTAGGACCGTGGGCCCAACCCCCGAGGCTTACATTTCACGTATCGATGATGGGGAGGAGTCAACCCCTTGTCCTTCAGACTCCCAGTTTCCAAAATCGTGATGGGGCTTAACTTGTGTTAGATGCTCCCTTTAACTCCGCCATATGTCCTTTGGGTATGTCCTGGGGCTAGACCTTCTTGGGGCATCGACACTTTGTGTATCGCGAGTTCTAAGAACTGTTCCCCCAAAACTTCTGAAACTTGATTTTGCGACATGCTTAATATGCTCCCACCTGTCCCCTTGGTTGGATGACCCCTATCATTTCAGTGATATGGGCACTATCTCCTACACTAAGCTTCGTGCAACTTTGTGATCGCGATCACCCAATGGTTGTCAATCTAATCCATCGATGAATCCTCTCCATTGGATACTGAAGCCACCCAAATTCTTGCATTTTTAACCCAAAATGGATTTCTTCTGCGTACTACGCATTGGGTTCATGGTTGCAACCTTGGATAAAATTCATTTGATGGGGGGTTTTCAAGCCCCATTTCTTTGCATCTTACGCCATGGGATCGAATCTGGAGAGAAAACACCCCATTATAAGAAATGGTGATAACATTTGGCTCCATGGGGGATAGAGTCTCCCCTAATATTCTCTAATAACTCATTTGCAGTTCCAGTCACCTTTTGTTGGGCTAGGGAGTTAAGCTCAAAACATATAGCCAAAAATACAAGCTGAAAGAAAAAAAAAAGCACACATGCTCCAAGGAGCTTATTTATGTACAGTCCTAAACTAATTTATTTTTTGCATGGGGCTAGGTGAAAGAAAACTTCCACCATATCCATTCCAGTAACTTCCTGAATGGAAGTTGCTTCACTCTGTCGATGATTAAGAACAACTTATGCAATTGTGACAGCAAAGAAATTACATATTTCAGATCTCCTCCTAGTGCTAACGAGATGAGGCTGAGAGGCTTTAAAGCATGAAGGAAATACAACTCCATGTATTCCTTCAAAGGCTCATAGGACCAGTGTAAAACTCCAGAAAATTGGTGACAGGTAGCCTCCTTTGCTACACAGTTGTTCACACGTGGCTGAACATCTCTGGTAGGCCTAGGGGGTTGAAAGGAAGGTGTAGGCTGACTGATCTTAGGCGTTGGTTGTTCATTAACAGGCTTTGAATATGATATAAGTTGCTCCTTATGTTTCTCCTCTCATTATTTCTCTTCTTCTCCTTGGCTCTCCCCAGGGTTAGATTCATATTCATCATAAACATGACCCATGGGAAAGAACTTCTCTTCAAACTACTGCTCAGTGATCATTGCAGGCCCACGATAGCTGATTTCTTCATAATCATTTTCATTAATGAATAGAAGACAGGGATATACTATCTATTCTTGGTAATCCTAGATATCCATCTCATAACTTGATTCATAGCTTCCATATACAAGCTGGCTGCTCTTTTGGTCAGCAAACTATGACGTGGGGCTCTATTTCTCCTTATCTAAATAATTGTCAAAGATAGGACCAGCAGGCACCTCGGGAGCATAAATCAAGGCCTCTTCAGCAATGAAACCTTCAATATGTCCATCATCAGTAGGACTGCCAAGAACATCCTCTGCAAGGGCTAGAAAATCCTCTGCATCTTCCTAAAAAAGGCAATGATCACGATCTCCCTTCAACTCATCTATATCTGCAGTTCCATCAGCTCACTCAGAGAATCATCTCCCTCCTCATATTCATCCTCATAGGATCTATCATAATCATCCAAATCTTGATCCTGGCCTTCATATCCCTCACAACAATTATAATATAAAAACTTAGAGGAATAATACCTTTGACAATGCCTATTGAAGGCTACATGAAATCCTCCATGTGAAGAAATGATAGTAGGGGGTAAAGAATGGTACCACTCACGAGCGTCCCCTACTAACAATTACATGAACATCTTCAATAATACATCCTCATGATGTATGAGTTCATGAAACTCATGGAGATGTTGAGCAGGGTTGTCCTCTGCATGCCCCCTAAATATAGGCAAATAATAATTGCATTCATTTGGAGCAAGAAAACATTAGGAAAACCAGAAACAACAGAAAAATCAAAAGGGTAAAACCTCTGAGCCAGGATTTTGTCCATTACGAACCAGTGGAGTTTCCAAATGATCCCTTAACCATGGATTCACCAGGTGAAAGATATGCAGTAAGAGTGTTTCTGGTCTTTGTTCACCATCAAATACTAGATCTGATTACTGAGCTCTCTCAAGGGCTTCCAGGTGTAGCCAAAAGAAGCCACACTGAAACAGTGGAGCTGAGACAATGGGAGTCACCTCAGTGGAGTCACTAGGTGCACAGTCACAATCTTGGAGGGCTCTAATGTCTAATTCACCTTTAGAATCAAAGGTTCAATGTCGTTCTATCACAGGGAAATTATTCAATTCCATCCTCGGCAACGACGCTAGAAATGTTAGCACCAAAAGTCACCTCTAGATTGTAGCATAGGTAATCCTGATACCCATCAATTTTGTATGTCACAAATGAATAAATTGGGGTGGTCGAATGGGCGTAGACCCAAGAGAGTATCGATTTAACTCAAAAAATTGGGCCAGACTATGCATGAACAAGTGAGGTCTTGATCTAACTTCCGTTAGTAAGTTTAGATTAAAATGAGTAGAGGGAAGACTTGGTGAGAATGGTGAACGAAACTTCTATGGGCATTCGGCCTTCCAACAGCTCAAAGAAGAAAAAAAGGACACTGAAATGTGCCTAAATAACATAGTTACAAAATCACAGTGATCAAACCTACATCACAATTCTACTGTAACAGCACGACCAGATCCTCCAATTCTGAACTACTCAGTGTGAGAAGGAAAGGATAGCATGGGAATACTGTTTAAAACTAGTGACAATATTGCTATGATCAACACACATCACAAAAACACAAATACCCTCAACTGGATCCTCCAATTCCAAGTGTTTTAGCACCATGTTTACAAAGATATGGAAACATGTTGACTTTCATTAAACAAGAAATCTCAAGTGCAGATACATAACTAGAGAGACCAGTGATTTATCAAAACTTACAATACGGGAGCCTAGCTCCACCATCCCCTTTTCAAAATTACAAAACTCCCTGTACATACTCATAAATTCCCCTCCTCAGTAGAATTCTTCGAACCCTCAAGGAGTGGCATCTCTTCAGTCAAACTTGGTTGGAATTCCTTCGTCATATGCCACCTTAACTCGGCATGGCTCACATGAAATGTTTTATGACAAGGCAACCTTGGGCAGACCGCTCTACCCCTGCGGCCAATCCTTTCTGGATTTTGATTCATAGCTGAGCTGAAGCTTCATCTACCAGCACCTACCTCCATTAATTTCTCTATTGGGATCAGAGGAGGTTAAGACAATTTGGCACCTGGAGAATGTGGTGACCCCTTCTCTGTGAATAACTAATGTTTTGGCCCTTTTCACGACTCTTTCATCTTCTCCACCTGACCTCGGGCTAATACCATGGGCCAAAAATAACCTCCCAAGGTGTTTCGAGACTTCTTCTTTCATGGATTTTCACTCCCTCTGCCTTCAAAGTTCCTGATCCCCAAACTCGTGAAATGACCCTCCATATTGATGGTTGGATTGGATTTAAAAAACCGACGGCCACGATTTATTTCACCAAAAAAACCTGGCCATGTGGCCCTCCTCTTCTTTGGCCCCACTCCATGAGACCCTGAGGCTATGACCATGTGCCTATTCCCCACAAAAGTTTGGGGTTTCCAAATTCGGGATTTCCCACACCCCTTGCCTACAGGATCTCCAATTCTCGGATTCGTGAAATCATATACCCTGAGATTGGTGACCATATTTGATTCAAGATGGATGACCACAAATGTTCCCTCATCAATAAAAAAATCTGACTAAGCGACGAGCGCTAGCCCCTTGTCCCCAAGCTTGCTTGATGTGACCGGGAGCTAGGCCCATGGGCCCAACCCTCGGGGCTTGCATTTCACATATCGATGATGGGGAGGAGTCGACCCCTTGTCCTTCAGACTCCTAGTTTCCAAAATCGTGACAAGGATTAACTTGTGTTAGCTCCTCCCTTTATCTACACCATATGTCCTTTGGCTATGTCTCGGGGCTAGACCTTCCCGGGGCATCGACACTTCGCATATCGCGAGTTCTAATAACTTTTCCCCTAAAAATCCTAAAACCCGATTTCGTGACATGCTTAATATGATGCCACTTGTCCCCTTGGTTGGACGGCCCCGATCATTTTAGCGATATGGGCACTATCTCTTGTGCTAAGCTTCGCACAACTCTATGATCGCGATCACTCGATGGCCATTGATCTGATCCATCGATGAATCCTTGTCGTTGGATACTGAAGCTGCCCACCTTCTTGTATTTTTAACCCAAAATGGATTTCTTCTGCATGTTGTGCATTGCACTCATGACTGCAACCTTGGATAAAATGCATTTGATGGGGGGGTTTTAAGCCCCATTTCTTCACATTTTACACCACAGGCTCAAATATGGAGAGAAAAGACACCATTGCAAGAATTGGTGATAATAGGGGGAACCATCATATTATCTTGGTTGTGGATTATTTTACTAAATGGGATAAGGCCATGCCTACCATTAAATCTGATGGTAAGACTGCAACATTTTTCGTATTCAATCAGATTATAGCCTAGTTCAGAATCCCAAAATAAATTGTCACTGATCATGGTAATCACTTCTAGAATGAGATTATGATAGAGTTGGCATATAAACTGGGGTTTACACACAATCATTCTTCCCCTTATTATCCCTAGGAAAATGGATAAGTAGAGGCTGTGAATAAATATCTAAAGACCATTTTGCAAAAACCTGTCAGTCAGAGTAAATCTAACTGGAATGTGATTCTTTACCCTGCAATCTGGGTCTACCAAACCATCATAAAGAATTCCACCGATTACTCCCCATTTCATTTAGTACGCAGTGTGGAGTTGATTCTTCCTATTGAATGTGAAATCCATTCTGTTAAGTTGGAAATCGAGCTCCTACTTGACACAACCAATATTGAAGAACACCTCATACACCTAGATCACCTCGATGAGTAGTGTCAAGACATCTCTATGACTATCAAAGTGAATAAACAATGCTTTAAGTTCCAATAGATAAGTCTATTTGTCCTCGATAGTACAATGAAGGTGACTTGGTTCTCATTTATGACCAAGCCAAAGAAATGCTGGGGGCAGGAAAGTTCAACCCCATGTGGCACAGTCCATATATCGTGCGACATGTCTTATAGAAATAAGCCTATAAATTAGAATATTATGAGGGGAATATGATGAACGACCCCATAAATGATCTCTACCTTAAAAGGTATTATGCTTGAGCCCTCAAACTTGACTATGAGCATTGTATGTTAGTGTATATAATTATTTTCTTTTTCTTTTTTCTTTTGTGTCATCGAATTAATTATTGAGTTTTCCCTTGGTTGGAAGATGTCAACAAAGTCTTCAATATACTTAGGATTCATGGATAGTTCTAGTATTCATACGCGGAACTTGGTTTTCACCATTGTTATCGGGTAAATTGATGAATGCAGACATAGACTAATCCCCCTAGATCCACCTAGATCTAGAACAAAACATGACAGGACATGGCACTTTCCCTAGGCTCTAATCATCAAATTTACTACCAAACAAAAGACAATACACGTACTTTTAAATGTCGCTTCCTTATGTCTTTGTTGTTCACATTTTGCTCGGGTGCTCTTGTGATATTGATCCTGCAGTGAGACACAAACCAACCAAAGTGAAAGTAGAGAGAGTATATTCAATGACAACCTATGCATATGATCAAGGAATTATGCAATAAAATAAAGATAACTATGGGAAAGAAACATGCCACTATATTATATTAATAATAGGAAGAGAGATTACAACCAGATGCCTTGATGTCATAAGGTTCCTTCCAACAGTTCCTTGATTCCCACACACTTTTGATCCAAGAATTATGAGACTATAGATCTGACATCTATCTTGACAAAATAAAAGCTCAAAGCCACTCTAACCAAGCTAATAATTCTAAGCCAAATCCAGCTAACTTTCTCCATGAGAGATCCTCTCCTTTTATAAGTTGAAGAGGATAAGGTGAGGAGGTTAGGATGATCCCACTAAATCATGAAAGTGAGTAAGATCCAAACCATTCAAAGGCCACCTCTCCATAGAAGCTTCTCCTTCTAGAAGCATCGAGAAAATTATCACTTTTCCATACGAAGGCCACCGCAACCTAGCTATAGTGTAGCCTGCGGAAATTCCATGCCCTAGATCTAGTGCAGCCTATGGAAATCAAGCATTTCCACACCCCAGCTATGGTGTATCCCGTGGAAATCCTCCAAAATAGGGTTTTTACAGAGGAAAACACAACTTCTTCTCCCTTCTTTCTTCAAGAATTCAGGCCACTAGCCTCTCTGAAGGCAACATATAGGTTTACATCATTAACGATCATGAGGGTGACGAAAATAATGTGTAACAGAGAGCCCCCCAAAGTATGGATTTAGAACAAAGTGATAGCTAAAATACTTTTTCGAGTGTGTGTAGGGAACAAGGAACAATCGTTCGGAAACCTGCCAACAAACAAGGAAATACAGTACAATAATATATCATCACTGAGGTAGGCATTCCCATTCTGAGAATACAAATGACTCAAAACATAAGTGTCGACATGCGAAGACCCATGTCAAGTAATACAGGTCATGGCCACCAAACATACACTATGGATCCATGCATTTATGACTCAAATCTGAACATAGCCACCAAAATACACTGTGGATCTATGTGTTAAAGACTCAAATTTGAACATAGCCACTAGACATACAATGTGGATCTATGTAATAGTACAGACTAAATATACTCCAACGCAACCGAAATCTGTGAGAAAAGATTCAGGGTCTTCATCTCCACCACTCTATAGTACGAATCTAACCATGTGAATACATGTGCTGAAGTCAAACATGGTAGAAACCACTTGATTACCGATCATTAATGAATACCGTTAACAAGTGCGAGGGAAATCACCATTAATGTCAATGACTCCCAAGGTACACTAGTACAATCCAAGAAATGTGAATCAATGAGTTGAGGTTGAACACTTGATGAAATCTCCCGATCAGGGGTAAATAATGAAAACCCACTGTCAAAAGCGAGGAAACCTGCCATTGAGGCATGCAAGTTCCAAGGTACCATTAGTTTCCAAGTCTAATTCCTGAATAATGATTTGAAGTCGACAGGAAAAGACTCATCACAGGAGGGCCTTAATGTATCCCCCATAAATGACACGAAATGGGTAACAAGATTTGAAGTAGACCAGAATAACAAGTGATTCGGGACTAACTCAGGGATGGTCGACGCAATAGAAGGCTTAAGGACTATAGAAATGGCTGATGCAATAGAAGGATTTATGGCTTGAACTTCTCTTTGAACATATTGACGACATGACAACTGTCTTCGAAAAACTGACTCAACAACAAGGATCACAGACCGGTTTGTAATCTTATAAAGGAATATGATCAAGAGACAAGATGATTTTCCAACCTAGACAAAAAGTGAGTGAAAGGGTGTCATGTTCAAAGGTGACTCTTCCATGGAATATAGGTTTAGACACATTTCTTTCCCAATTTTTCCACCACTATTTCTGGTGAGTACCTCTTTATTTTTATGCAAGCTTGAGGAGGATAGCATATGCTTGTTGATGTAATATCATCCTTTGGACGATTCCCTCAAAGTATATTTAATGAACCCTAGGAAGGAGTGGATCGGTCCCATATGGCCCTTTCGATGTTTGTTTAATCAGTCCAAAGAAAGAAAATGCAGGGGTTTTTCATGTTTAGAGAGTCTGAAAAACACTTAAAGAGAACTCTCTAAGTTCCTTTTTCGTAAATTAGTTTGATGAGACTAAAAATGTGATAACCTACCACCCATCAAATGTTTTCTTCAAAGACTTTAACGAGCGTGAAAAAAACAATATCGCTCGACAATATTTTCATGTTTAGAGAGGCTGAAAAGAGCTTAAAGGGAACTCCAGTGGGTTCCTTTTTCGTATAACCTTTACAAGACCAAAAAAGTGATAAAAGTATAATCGGTTACATTCTCATTGATTTACAAGCATGAGAAAGAACAAATAGCTTGGGATTGTTTTCATTTTACACAAGCTTTAAAACAAAACAAAACTATGCTTGGGATATATTTTATTTTTACACAAGCTTAAAAACTAAACAAAATGATGCTTGGACTTGGTTTCATTTTTACACAAGATTGAACTAGAAAAAACTATGCTTTCACTTCCCAACACATAAGAAAGGTATGGTCGGTACTTATCCCCAAGCTTAAGAATCTAGCAGCTCAACTTCAGCATGAAGTCCAGATGCTGAAAGAAATGCCCCCCAAGCTTCATTTTGTCCAACTACAAAGGCAGAGGAAAGGAAGCTTTAAATACTAGACGAAGGACTTGACTCAACTGAGAGAGGGAAGTTTGTTTCATTTTTTAACGAGCTTGACACAGAAGAAGAACTATGCTCATAACCTTTGTTTCATTTTTTAATGAGGTTGCCGCAGGAAAAAAACTATCCTCACAGTTGGTTTCATTTTTTAACGACCTTGAAATCAAAAAATCATGCTCGAGACTCTTCTTGATCACGGCTTCCAAGAGGAAAATTCTCTGGAAGGACACCATGTAAAGGGAAAAAACTCAGTCATGGATTCCAAGAGATATTCATTTGACAGAAGAAAAACACTCTAGAAGGAACACATGTCGAGGGTCGCGAGAGGGGTAAGGAGGTCAGGCTCCAATAGCCCTATCGAAGAGATAACCATGCCAACTATCAGATCTAGGTCATCAGAAGCTGAATTCATGGGAGACAACGCCACATAATTAACATGTGGTGGGGGCAATACCATCTACATATAAGAACCATTTAGGGAGGTAATCCAGTCATGACCGATGAACAAAAGTTGATCAATAGTCACCATTCTTCCATCGTGAGGGAAATATCTCACGCAAAAAAGAGTGGACACAATAGATTTCATTGCATATACATAATCCCGCCCAAGGATTAAAGTGAAATCCAAGGGATCCTAGACTACCATGACATAAATAAAGACAATTTTCCCTCCCAAAGTTATAGGAAACTGAGGAAGGGTCCCTAAAGGTTGACTGGTTCTTCTGTTAAAAGATAACAAATTTTGCGTAACTAGAACAAGCTGAGGACAACCCAAATCTTGCCAAGCAAGAGAGGATAAAATACTAACGGACTCACCTTCATCAATCGGTGTCCGAGGAACATCCCGACCACAAACCTGCACTGTAATCTGGAAAGGAATGTGAGAGGGAAGATGAGGTCCAGTTAGCACACCCCAATCAAAATGGATGGCCTTATTACTTGGGNGGGGGGGGGGGGGGGGGTTCCATGGGAGAAGGAGGAATATCCCCCAGCATGGTAGAGTCTGTATCAATGAGAAAAACATGGGAAGTATTGGGTTTACTCTCGATCGATAGAGTAGGATCGACTGATAATGACATCAAATCGACCACTTGGGTTTCATTCTCCAAGAGGAGAATGGGGTCGATAGGTGGAGATGGATCGATCGCTTGGGTTCCACTCTCTAATGGGAGAGTGGGATTGATCGAGGATGGGATCAGATCAACCACTTGGTCAACTAGTTCAAGTAAGGACATGACCAGATTGACCACTTGATCAACCAGACTGATCGATGGGGGAACTGGATTGTTCATTCCATCAACTACAGGTGGGTCGAGAGTAAGCTTGTGATAAGCGGCTAGAAGTTGAGGTTGTGAAACAATCATTTCTTCCAGGAATTTGAAGGCTTCTTCCATATGAGGGAAAAAATGGGTTAGATGACACTCTTTGCATAACATACATGGGAACATGGCTCTACTTTTCTACTTCCCAACTATATATTGACTAGTTGACGGGAGGTCATCAACATGTTGTTCAGAGGCTAACGACATGGGTTGGCAAGGGTGTGTAGACCATGCTTCTATAACCTTGGATAGACCAAGGAAATCCATAAGAAGATGGCTACCCTTACAAAGCCTGCAAGGGTACTTGGGTTTACGGGTTGTTCGAGTGATCTTGGCATCATCAACACTCCTAGCACGATTAAAAGTAGCTGGTTTCTTTCCAACATGTATGGCGGTGGTTGGAAGTTTAGATCCTTGTTTATTTTTCTTCTTCTTACTCTTCCTTTTCTTCTTCTTCTTATCCACCGAGTTACTAGCTTCAGAGATTTCACTCGACGAAGAAGATGAAATAGAAGAAGAACTTGCAAGTGGAGAAGGTGAAGGATCAACATGAGGTTGATGTTCTTGGGGGGAAGTGCTTACAACAGAAGCTCTAGCTGCATTCAAGATTACCTGAGTGGAAAAAAACCATACTGGTAATCCAATCGTGAGACCTGTGAGGCTCAAAGTAGCAATGTGAGGATGACCAATGTTCCCATAAGAAGGAAAAACAAAAGGCTCCCCTGCAGCAGGGGTTCCTTCATTGGTCATTTCGGGAACTGACGCCATATAAAAAAAAAATCAAACCTACAGTCTTCTAGGGAAAACAAACAACACATGCTATAAATCTAGGAAGCAAGCAAACAAACAAAACCTTCTCACAATGAGCACACTAGTTGGTGATAAATTCCAACATTGTGGGAACAAAGTAAGAAGGGGTTGAGATAGAGCGGGTGGAAAAGTTACGTTGACGACCTGCTTAATGGAATTACACCCTGGTGAAAGCTCCCACACATAATCGTGGGTATACCCTCCAAGGAGCCCAAGTGAGTTTGGCCAATGTCGATTCTAGGTACTGTGAAGACTTTCCCCTCCACAGTCACCTTGTGTAAAGAACCTAGAAAGAAAGGCCACTAAGGTTACCAACTACTACAGTGATGCATGGGGAAAAAGTCGACAGTCCGATCCACGTGCAAAGGCAGGGTATCTAGCCCAAAATCAACTTGAAAGGCTTCCACTCATCATTATGGGTATACCTTCAAGCGACCCCCATAATACGTGCAATCTCTACACCAATACCAACAAAGAAGGGTGAGCAACTCTACTATTCTAAATGCAACCTCGCGATTAACCCTTGTGTTAGAAGGGCTTCCCAGGACAAAATGTAATAAGTGGATTTCACCACTCCCTAACACAAGATTCTATGTTTGTTTGCAGGTATGGAAAGTTATCTTTCACACCTATTCCAAATCCCCACAACTAATATAATGTAGGTTTGCTACCAGAAAATATAAAAATGTCTAATCAATTTTTATAAGTGCTTTATTTTTAAGGTTGTTGCTACTCAAAAGGAAAATGGCGTGGACAATATGGTGTTTTGACCGACTCAAAATTTATGCAAAGAGATGAAGATGTAATCTTTTCATTTCAATCAAAGCTATGCTATGAGAAGGAGAAAACATTTATCATTCCCATATGCAAAATGTCCCAAAATATATTAAACTCATGAATATCAAGATTCTCAAGAAATGAGAAAAAGAGACTGTACACCAATGCACGATTCAAGACCAATTTTGTTTTTCAGAATTTAAGACCAAAAATGCCAAGAATCATGCAATTTCGCTACTTCAAATGCAAGGAAGCCCCCAATCTAATATAAGGAAAGAAATTACAATTTTTTGTTTCAAAGAGACACTAAAACAAATAGAAAATCACTTCAAAACAAAA
>ML780883.1:58486-68979 GCA_009831015.1 Picea engelmannii | reverse complement strand
ATATTTCTTCTCTGTAATACCATAGGTTTGATCAAAATTGGATGTGCCAAGTGGAATTTACAGTAACTTCCTCACAACTTGCCGATTTTTGGCCTTTCGAGGAGATCTCACTTGTATAGCATGCCCCGCACAAAATAATTGATATAAAATTCTAAAACTCGTACCCAAAATACTACAGACTATCCACGATCCAATGAAACCAATTCCACTCAATTTGGATACTCCAGTAAGAAGTTATGATTGTTTTACCTGGAACACCTTCTTGAGACTAGTCAATGGGACTAGTCAAATACCCTATCTTACACAAGGTGTATCTACAAATTTAAGATGACCCAAAAGCTAAACGTTTTACCAAAGATACCTTACTAATTTATGTAAATGGTCTTTGTATTTCATGGTTTGAAACGCTGCATAATTTTTTTTATAGTGAAACTTCTGCAATGACTCATTTCATGATGATTCCAGAACCCTATCTTGTACAGGTTGTATCTCCGAAAGTATAAGGCCTCAGGAGCTTAATTTTAAATCCAATGTACCTTGGTCCATATAATAAATATCCTCCAATCCGTTCCTTCTGAAACATTATAGAAAACAAGTTATAGTGAAAATTCCATGGTGTCTTAGATGTAGCAGCGAAACCCCAAGACCTTGAGCTCTGATACCATATGTTAAGAACCAAACATCAATATAACATAGAAAAACCTCAGGAAAAGTACTCAATGCCTTGAAAAAGATATAATTTCAGATAATAATCCTCTTCGAGGGGGCAACCTCCTTTTACCCCACTTAAATGTTCAAGTACAAGATGATTCAAAATGAAAAGGTCTCCTTGGTATATATAGGAGACTAGGAGGTATAATTACCACTAATGGCCTATAGCCAACATAAATAAAATAATATTACTAATATGATATGCCCCAATTAAGGGGTAATGAGCCAATATTAGGGCTTAACACGCCGCACTGTCCCCCAAAGCAGGGTGCAGAAATCAAACAAAAATGAAAAAATGAAAAAATTATGAAGGTTTTCCAATAAATTTTAACAATCATAGAGTCAATTTGGATCTCCCAGTGACTCAGAAAATAGAACCCAAACAATCAAAGAAAGAAAGAAAGACAAACTAGGAAAATAATCTGTTCCACAGTGGATTCGCCAATTTTGTTATTGGGTAAATTGGTGAATGCGGACATAGACTAATCCCCCTAGATCCACCTAGATCTAGAAAAAAACACGAAAGGACATGGCACTTTCCCTAGGCTCTAATCATCAAATTTACTACCGAACAAAATATAATACACATACTTTTAAATGTCGCTTCCTTATGTATTTGCTGTTCCTGTTTCACTCCAGTGCTCTTGTGATATTGATCCTGCAATGAGACACAAACCAACCAAAGTGAAAGCAGAGAGAGTATATTCAGTGACAACCTATGCATATGATCAAGGAATTATGCAATAAAATAAAGATAACTATGGGAAAGAAACATGCCACTATATTATATTAATAATAGGAAGAGAGATTACAACCAGATGCCTTGATGTCGTAAGGTTCCTTCCAACAATTCCTTTCTTCCCATACAGTTTTGATCCAATAATTATGAGACTATAGATCTGACATCTGTCTTGACAAAAGCAAAGCTCAAAGCCACTCTAACCAAGATAATAATTCCAAACCTAATCCAACTAACTTTCTTCATGAGAGCTCCTCTCCTTTTATAAGTTGAAGAAGATAAGGTGAGGAGGTTAGGATGATCCCACTAAATCAAGAAAGCGAGTAAGATCAAAACCATTCAGAGGCCACCTCACCATAGAAGCTTCTCCTTCTATAAGCATCGAGAAAATTCTCACTTTTCCATGTACGAAGGCTGCCACCACCTGGATATAGTGGAGCCTATGAAAATTTTTCTCCCTAGCTATAGTGAAGCCTTTAGAAATCAGGCATTTCCGCACCCCAGCTATGGTGCAACCCGCGAAAATCCTCCAAAATAAGGTTTTTACAAAGGAAAAAACAACTTCTTCTCTAAAGGAAAGTTCTTCTCCCTTCTTTCTTCAGGAATTCAGGCCACTGGCCTCTTTGAAGGCAAAAAATAGGTTTACATCATTAATGATCATGAGGGTGATGAAAATAATGTGTAACAACCGCTTGGGTTATCTATTCAACTAAGGGACAACTGGTGTCTTCAAGTGGCGTTTGTCTTGATCCATCAACGAATATTGTGGCTGAGTATAGCGTCATTATAGAGCTATTACTTGATGCCATTTCACATGGTGATTGATATTTAGAAGTTTTCTTGGACTCCCAATTAGTTTTATGCTATTTTAACGACAATTACCAGGTCTAGGATCCTACCACTAGCAAATTTGGGTCATTTTGCGACGGATATTTCGACACTCTTGCGATGTTATGTCATGGATATTGCGACGAATCATGAGTCCCTAAAATGTCGTATCATAGGACATGGCAATTTCGACGAACTTGAATTATCATCGCAACAGCGACAACCTTAGGGAACTTTTCCCAATTGCGACAGAAAAAGAAATATCGTCGCCAATATGACAATATAGGCAATCTAAGTGAAACCAACATATCGTCGCAAGTGCAAGGACATTGCGACGCCAATTTTAGTTGTTTATATAACAAATGTGTCACAGAAAATTTGTTGTCGCGCACTTGCGATGACAACATTACATTATTTATATTACACATCCATCGCAGGTATGTCAACATTTCGTTGTTTATATGAAAAATACATCGCAACATTTTTGTGGTTGTCACACTTGCCACAACAACATTACATTGTTTCTATTGCACATCTATCGCAGGTATTTCAACATTTCATTGTTTATATGGAAAATGCGTCACAACAATGTTTGTTGTCATCGCACTTGCGAAGACAACATTTCATTTTTATTATTACACAACTATTACAGGTATATTATTGTCGTCGAAATTGCGACGACAATTATTATTTAAAAAAAATAAATTTAGGCTGGGATTTTAATATTAATATTACCATATTAATAACTTTCAATAGAAAACATTGACATTAATTATTATTTATATTAATAACTTCTTTTGATTGAAAATTTCTAAAGGTTCATGTGCTCAATCGTTGGTTGCGGTGAGAGATTCAAATACAATCATTAACCATATGGAATTCATTGTGCGTTAAAATAGTATTATTCAAGGTTACAAGGCTACATATAAAATAAATAATGCAATATAGAAGATGAAAAAATACTCAAAGAAAATGTGTCTAAACTGAAATATGTGCTCGGATGGTACAACAACTATTTGATAATACTTATTTCAATAGGTCAATGACAATGTATGGCTTTGATGTAAGAGTTTCACATGGTGTATTTTACAACTACAAAACACAATCCTAAGACTCTAACACAACTCAATTTACCTTCACTCAAATAGTTAAATAGTAATTAGGCCTTCAAAGTGCTTCAATGTATGGTGATGCAACCCACCATAGAAAACACATGAAGGCATGAGAGGCACTATGATTCCACTATAGGGGAATATGAAAGGGGACCCATGGGAAAATAAATCCTCTATCTCCAAGGTCATTCTCAGAACTCATATTTTTCTACAATGTGCCTTAAATGAAGCCATATACCTTCTTTGACTTATCAACCAATCCTTGAATCTATGTAAGAGGTTGGTGGGGAAAGTCTTTTCACATAATAATGGGAGCATGGGTTGAGTACAATATTCATGCCATGGGAAGTGTAAGAGTCCTACATTCCTGTATTTATAGGTAATGTCATCCATCATTTCCACCAATGATATCATTTTCATTGACTCGAACATTGTGGGAAGCACTCTAACATTAATTCTCTACATATTTCATGTTTTATTCTCCATTTCCAACCCATACCAATTTGAAAATTAACCAAAAGCAACATCAAGAAGAGGAAAACTGTAGACTTTGGATGAAATATGATGGTTGTAGGTGAGCATATAGGATAGGGAAGATAACAATTCATCATTCACTATCCATTATATACTCTTTATATCCTTGAGAGACAAATATATTTATTTTAGGAAATTCTTAGAAAAAATACAATAGATCAAGCTCTTTCTATCCACACTAAAGAGAAATAGAGAGAATAATATATCTAAGGGACCATGAAGTACATAAATAGAATATATTCCTTATGTTGCATGTTGTAGTGGAAGAGAGTCCCTTATCTATCGCAGGATGAATCAGATTCATGTAATGCTTTGTGTTGAGAAGGTTAGGTAAGAATGTGATTAGAAAGGTTGGGATGAGAAATATAGAATCTTATTGCTTGTTTTTTTCACCAGGATGGCCTCATAGCCTAGGTTGGTGGTGGCATCTACACTAGATGGTTGTGGTTCAATGGAAATTTTCTCTTACATGACCAATCTCTTGGACCAATTTTTGTTAAAAGATAAGCCTCATTTTTTTGTTTATGAATATGAAAAATTACTATTACTCCCAATCATAAAAAAATTATGTGTTATGAATACTATGTGTCATTTTTTTCCGATTTTGAATTTAAGTATACAAGGAAATGAAGGAAAATTTCATGATGCAAGAGAAGAAAATGATTTACACCTTTACAAATATGTGTTTTGGATCGTGGAGGTGAGGACCCTTCAAACCTACATTTTTCAAAGACATTAAAAGGTTAAATGAATGAATAATAGCTAAACATCTATGAGGAAATAACCATGTACAAGTGCAAAGGAAGGCTATTAGGTGGGCTTGAAACAAGAGAATGCTTAGCTCACACATACACAATACATAAGATAAGACGCCATGTAAAACTCAAGTGCACCACTATCTAATTAAGGGAGTTTTAGCCTTTGGAATACATTGTGAAAGAAGATTAGATATGAAGTCTACCTAATAAAATATCATCCCATGCTTGAGCACCCAATGCATAATCAAAATCCATCTTAACCATATGTATCTAGTGCACCGATTACCATACAAGAGGTTCAAGAGAATTTCTAAGGCTTGAAGTTCTCATAAGAATGGAGGGAGGCCATGAAGTCTAAGGAAATGGCTGGATGATACAGAGTTCACTATAGTTTAAAATTTCTTAAATATTTCTAACCTACAATGTTACATATAAAATAAATAATGCAATATAGAAGATGAAAAAATACTCAAAGAAAATGTGTCTAAACTGAAATATGTGCTTGGGTGGTACAACAACTATTTGATAATACTTATTTCAATAGGTCAATGACAATGTATGGCTTTGATGTAAGAGTTTCACATGGTGTATTTTACAAATACAAAAAACAATCCTAAGACTATAACACAACTCAATTGACCTTCACGCAAATAGTTAAATAGTAATTAGGCCTTCAAAGTGCTTCAACGTATGGTGATGCAACCCACCATAGAAAACACATGAAGGCATGAGAGGCACTATGATTCCACTACAGGGGAAGATGAAAGGGGACCTATGGGAAAATAAATCCTCTATCTCCAAGGTCATTCTCAGAACTCATATTCTTCTACAATGTGCCTTAAATGAAGCATATACCTTCTTTGACTTATCAAAAAATCCTTGAATCTATGTAAGAGGTTGGTGGGGAAATTATTTTCACATAATAATGGGAGGATGGGTTGAGTACAATCTTCATGCCATGGGAAGTGTAAGAGTCCTACATTTCACTAGTTATAGGTAATGTCATCCATCATTTCCACCAATGATATCATTGTCATTGACTCTAACATTGTGTGAAGAACTCTAACATTAATTATCTACATATTTCATGTTTTATTCTCCATTTCATGTTTTTTGTTTATGAATATGCAAAATTACTATTACTCCGAGTCATAAAAAAATTATGTGTTATGCATGTTGTGTCATTTTTTTTTTCCGATTTTGAATTTAAGTATACCAGGAAATGAAGGGAAATTTCATGATGCAAGAGAAGAAAATGATTTACACCTTTTCAGAAATGTGTTTTGGATCATGGAGGCGACCACCCTTCAAACCTTCATTTTTCAAATACATTAAAATGTTAAATGATTGAATAATAGCTAAACATCTATGACCACCCATATTGCTCGATTATGTCATCACTCAATGATTTCAATGTTCAACTTGTTACATCCACATTATCAATCAAGGTATTTAGCATGTTTATGCATGGAAACAATTTCTCTTTATATCCCACCTTGTGGAATCACAAGACCTTAACATTGAAATCCTTGGGTTCCTGTCCTTGGCTTATTTTTCTTCTCGCAATGATTTGTGGAAGGTTCAACATCATTGTACATATCATAGAGGAATGAATAAGTAGGATTTGAGGCAATGTTGAGTAGTAAACCCATGTCCATGACATAATGAAAAGAATGGTAATTCTCTTTTTCATGTGAGACACAATGAAACATGTCACAAGAATTTCAAAGTTGCATATATCATGTCACAAGATTTTGGAAGTTGCATCATTAAGAGAAGATGAAATTATCATTAAGTGTATAACAAAATTACATTCACATATATATGCAAGCCATATAAATAGCCTTGTGTATATTATCAACTATATAATGTACATATAATTGTCTTATAAACTTATTACATGACATCGTGAATTTCTTTTAGTCTTCTTCTGTGATTTCCAGTTCTTAAGCAAATCATCCATGTCCATGTCTTCGTGTTCTGGGTTCTCTTCAACAATTGATGTTGTTTTAGTCCTTTCACGTTGAGTACATCTAGTCTCATACCCACGGAATGGATGCTGTTGTGAGGGGCCATCACATAAGAAAATAAAAAATATTAAATTTATATGGCCAATTTTTAAATATCATTGAAGTAGTTCATTAATATTAAAAAAAAACTCTACAATGTAATTATTTACCTGGTCCTCTAGTCGACACCGTTGGAATGGTTGTTGGCCCATTCACCTGATCTTCAGGTCGAGGAGGATCATCTATGATATTCTCTTCCATTGAAACATCAAAGATTATAAGTACAAAATTATTAAGTATATGATTAATATATAGACATTTTACCATCGTGGGCCTCTGTCACAGGAACATCTTGGGGCTGCACCTCACTGGGATGGGGCTATTGGGGAGCACCATGATATTCTGGTTGTGTTTCACTATCAACACTCTATTGTCCAATACTAATGGTTTCGTTGATAGTACTTCTCCCCTGATTAAAACAAAGTAAGATATTAAATTATGGACAATATCAAACATTTATGTATTTTATAAGTAACGAAAGGTTAATGTGGATTTATTTTTATTTACCTTATCCCGCAAATTGGATCTTGGGGTCTGGCCCATTCTTTTCCTATGATCAAAAATGAATTTATAATTATACTTGTAACCAATTTGGAGGTATTCCTCCATGGTTTCAGTTCCGAAGTCGTCGCCCTACATTGCATAAGGGTATGGTTTTTTAATGTTTTTGGCTGCAATTACCTTAAAGTTGTAAGGTGATACAAATAATATTCTTAAAATGTTTTGGTTCTAACGATTCGTCACTGTAACCTTGAGTAGCTACCCTAGACTATCTTGTGTTGGCCATGTTTGGAAATCCTTTCAGTGGTTTCCTTGGAAGTTTCATGCAACCTATCATCAAACTTTTCAAGTATGTTATATATAACCACACTTTTATTTAGATCTAAAGAAAAATAAAGCTAGTATTGAATTCAAAAAATTGCAATTTACCTTGGTGTACCAGTTATTTGTTCTCCTAAGTTTTTGAAAATCTTCTCTTTTGCATCATCAATGATCACCTTCCACTCCCTCTCTAGAATTGAGGGAGGATGCTTATACCTAGGATTTCTTTCCAAGCTTCATCTATAAACATCCCACATATATTTTAAATATTCACCTGCTACAGATGTGACCACTTTTGTATTGAACATGTCTACACCAAAGAGGCCTTCAATATAATCCATAAGTTCCTTTTTGAGGTTGGAATTCTGGCAATTCCACCTCATGCGTAAGGTTTCCGCAAAAATAGACAAGGCCTTACTCTCTACGTGCCTATAAAAAGGTCGTTTCCTACACACAAAAAGATATGATCATTAATTTAAAATTAATAATCTAGATGATTTATGTATGAGGACAACATTAAATGATTAAAATATGAATTAAAACTACCCAAGAGTCTTGATTGTTTTAATGGAAGTCCATTATCGTCGACCAAAAATGTGCACGGAAGGGTCCCCATGCTTGTCACACATCTATCTCTAGGAAATGAAACCATGTCAACCACATCACTATGATCCTCATCTCTGCCACCCTCTCTAGACTCTAATCGAGGTGTGGATGTCTGTCAGTGCGTGTCATGGATCCTATCAAAATGAGGTGTGGAATCTGGAGAAGTAAATAGTTCTCTAGAAGATGTATGACTGCCTGCATCAGGACTCTATAGTGTCTCTGTAGCACCACTACTACCGACACTGGGCTGAACAGGATCCAAATATTCCTTTATAAAAAAAAAATGTTTTTTTGTGAGATAATGTAAAAGTTAAAGAACAAAGTATCATAATTGAACATATGAGTGTGTTAAAAAAAAAAAAAATTATGGTTATTACCTTATATGTGTTAAGTTGTGACATAAGGAGCTTGATCTTTTCTTTGATGTTCGAAGTTTGTTCTGGATGATATAACAAGCTAACAAGTTCCTTGTTATCTTTAATGAACCTTTTTTTTAATAAGAGCATGGGATCAATGCAAGAATATAACACCTCCTCATCGGTGGAATAATGATCCTCATGGCCTACTGACTACATATAATTTAAAAAAAAACAATGTTATTTCAATAAAATTATATAAGAAAATAATAAAAACAATGTAAAATGAAAGTGGAAATTGATAATCATTTACATGTTCTGCAGCTGGCCCTTTTCCACGATCATCCTGCCACATTATAATATAATTAGAACCCCCAAATATTTAAAAAATTGTTAATGATAACACAAAAACAATGATAAAGATAATATTTACAACAATGTTAAAGATAATAAAAAAATATAATGCAATAAGTAGAGGTTTCTTAAAGAGGTGTTGCATAAGAACCTACAAACTATTAGTCAATGTTTCTATTCAATTCAAATGGGAATCCACTAAGAACTCTTCCTGGGGAGCTATCTTTTCTATTACGCACAAGACTACCCAATTCTCTTCACGTCCCTCATATATGAAATTCGGTTGTTTGTTTGTTGTCCCGGGTCGTGTGTTGTTTATAAACCCTACGATATTTCCGGAAGCTTTAGGCCTTCCATCAATATAGATAGTCACTCCCTTATTTTTATCCTTGTTTATTAGTTGTATATAATTTGCGGCGAGTGCATATCTCCGCATACTTAGCATGTACCAGACCATCCGCATCCAATCATTATAATTGTAACACGGTCTGACATAGTCCATAAATTCAATTACTGTATTGTATTTTACAATTATTCCATCCATGGAAAATAGCCCCAAGCCATGCAGGGAAGATGGTGCAATGCAATATGTCCTATTGTTGACAATGAAGTCAACATCTATAGGAGGTAGTTCCTTAGGTACCCATTTATTCACTAGATGCTTATACCTAAGTGGAACATCTATGTCTCCTATGCTCTCATCATCATACGAGCATGATCCTCCTTGTTATCACTGAAATTTCGTCTGCACATGGCGACAAGAACTCCACATCATCAAAAAACAGCAATGAAGTCATTCATGGCATTAAATTAAGTTCACAGCATTCCAGAAGGGTCAAAAACTATATAAAGTAACCAAAAATTGAAGGGCGCTTTACAACAGATTGAGGCGCGCGCATATGCGCGGGACAAAAACGTGTTTCTGGCGCATGGGTGCCCCGACGCGCGCCTGTCAACACAAAAAGCCGTGCATCTTCTAATACGGCGCATTAATTTCTTAAGTCGGCCTCCCGACCGCTAATGGACCGGCCCCCAAGATGATTTGACCTTCAGATCAGGGTCGGCTCTGCAAATTCGGTGAATTAATGGCTTAAGTGAACCCTAAACAGGTCCGTGTTTACACCGGAAGTTGGTTACGTGACCGCCTAGAAAATGCTATAAATAGCCGTGGAGACTCATTGTTTCAGCAGAGAATTCAAGGCATTGTTACGCTGCCCAGATGATTCAGAGCCTAGCCTTTGACAATCAATTCATCAACAGTTAACTCAGAGTTCTTTCATCACTCAGTTCAGTTCTGTTCATTTTGTAAGGAAAGCTTCGGTTGAGGTCCCCGAAGAGCCTTCCGCTCGAGGGAGAAGGAACACCTGTCCCTCTCTTCTGCGTGCGCTCTGGTTTCAATAAAGAACCTGCCTGAAAGCTTGGACGACACATGTGTCTCATGTTTGATGTTTTCGTTTATTTTCGAATTATTATTTGCTTCTAGTTCGTAGTTAGATTATAGTTTGTGTTTGTTTCTGTTAACTCTTTTCTGTCCACAACATCCTATTCTGCCTTGCCAAGCCCAACAAGGCATGCCAGTGCTCCCATTTTTGCTCACCCGGCGA
>ML780883.1:16047-41503 GCA_009831015.1 Picea engelmannii | reverse complement strand
TGGAAAAGATACACACTAGCCAGAATCCTGCAGACATGTTAACAAAGGGAGTAACCAGGGAGAAAATGAGTTCTTGCTCAGTTTCAGTTGGTCTTCAAGAATGAAGATGAAGATGAGAAATTTGCCAGGTCCAAGAAGGTTCAAAGTCCAGGATATACAACAGCGGTGGAGTTGTTGAGATCAGTCTCCAAGTGGGAGATTGTTGGTTGTGGAGCCTGATTATCTTCCTGATGCAGAGGTCCTTGCTTTCAGTCATGTTTATACCCCATGAAGTATTTACACCCCAGAAGTATGTACACTCTTCCACACGGGGGAGTGCAGAGGGGGGGTACCCCCTCTGCGGGGTCTGGGGGGGCTATCCCCCCGGCTGGGGGGTCTGGGGGCAAGCGGGCCCCCAGCGGGGGTTCAAGGGCAGCGTCCCCCGATGGGGGTTCGTGGGCGAAGCCCCCGATGCAAAAATTGCCTTATAAAAGTATATTGTAATTTCATTGTAAATCTGGACCGTTCATTATAAGGTCGCAGATCTAACGGTAGAGATTATGTTAGGGTTTTTTTCCCTAGAAGGAAACCCTATTTTATGAGGAAAATGTATTGCGGCTATGTACGAGGGTGAATATTGTATTCTGAGAGAGGAGACTGTGAGAGAAAGAAGAGGAAGTTACAACGGATTTTGCTGTAGGTCGTATCCCTTCATTTGCTGGATAATAATAAAGGAAGGACCTGGCAATTTCTCTGGTGGACGTAGACCACACTGGGTGAACCACATAAATCTATGTCTCTCTTGTATTGTGTGTCTTCTGTGTTTTTTTGTTTCTGCATTTGTTTTATTTTATTGCTCTGCGGTCCTGTTTTTCTATCACAATTGACATAAGTGAAAAGGAAGATGTGTCTAGTGACACCAAAATAACAAGAGAATCATTAGTAGAGAATTGTAAATTCATTGTATTAAGAAAACAACTAAGTAGAATGTGGTTGTTGACACTAAGAAAAAAGAATCTATGTCAACCAAAACACACTAGAGAAATGAGGAACAAAATGCAAAAGAATGTTCAAACTAGCACAAGAGAGATAATTTGTGTTGATTTCCATAGAACATGGAAGGCATGATACAAATAAGAAAACTCTAGAATTCATGTTGACCTACACATAATTGAACAATGAGTTGATAGATTCTAAAAGCTATAACTAGGGCTTCAACAAGGTGATCAATGAGAAACTTGGAAGGAATTAATTCTACATATTCAGAGGGCTATCATGACAATCAATTAGACTATTAATGACATCAATACCAAAAAGTTATCGATATGATGAAACAAGGAGTATAGGTTACAAACATTATGCTCTTAGACAAGGATGGAGCACAAAAATCCAAATGGAAATAGGAGATCTCTCTCTAACCAATATGTTATTGGATGATGGTTCCATAGTAAGCAATATGATGAAGGATACATGGGCAAAGTTAGAGAAATCAAAATTGAGGCCACTAGAGTTGTTGGTTGACAATAAAATCCATCAATCGCTTCGACAAGGTGATCAATGAACATTTCATATTGAATTCATTCAATAGATTCCAAGGATCACTGCAACATTATCAATTGGACTATTAATGATTTCAATTCCATATGGAAATAGAAGATCTCACTCTACCCAATTTAAACCACCCTTTAGATGGTGATTATAGAATAATCATTATGATGGAGACAAAAATAATTAGATAAACCAAAATTGTGACCACCATAGTTTTGATTAAGGATGATATATCCTACTAGAATAGACCCTTTGGAATATTAACAACGTGAGTATGCATATATGGAAAGGTATTTATCATAGATTTCATAGAAATTAAAACACATGGAAAATTAAGAACACGTGATGCCTTACTAGGAAGGTCACACTTAGAAGGAGAAATAGTCATTGATGATTAGTGAGACAACACAATTTCATTCAAAAAAAGGAGAATATTGAATAATTATTGATTTAATAAGTTGCAATAGTGAATGAGGAGTTGGATATTTCTAGTGAATCCTCTAGAAGCAGGCAATATGAACTATATGAATGCAAAGGGAAAGGGTAGTATAACTAGATGTTATAACCCTAAATTGCACCACACATGCTTACCTGGCATCAGGCCAACTCATATCCCTTCATTGCTAAAACATCTGCTGAACAACCTCTTTAAAAATCCTCTTGGGTAAAGGTACATGCGCCCTAACCCACTACTGCACGCTTGTGAACATTGGCAGGCCTACTACAGCCCACGTTTACCTAACAAAACACAAAAATAGGAAAGTTGCCGACGGGACAAAAAGCTATGGGTCAGTTAACTGAAACTCCCGGCCATGCATGGCCGAGAGTTTGTCCAAAACCCTAGCTCCTTCTAGCCTATAAAAGAAGGGTTAGGGGTACTATTTGGAAGAGGAAAATTATAGCAAAGAAACTCTGTCCATTTGCCAAATCCATTGTCCCAACCCTTTAGCCTTTCCTCAAGCCTAAGGAGAATTAACGCAAAGTAGTTGGAGAACAAAAGAAGAGGAGGAGCCCAGGATCAGGATCAAGGAGCGGTGGCCAGTCTCGACTTTGATTGTAAGTTGATTCATTTTAAAAATAATAAAAGAATACTTTTCCCGTCCCAATGCATGAGTTATCTATGATTTGTGTAATTTATTCTTAGTTTCTAACCCTCAAGTAGAAAATTAGCATGCATGCATAGTGTTTTTTTCTTAATTACAGGTTAACTTTGGAAGGAGCAGCGCAAGTAAGCGGGCAAAGTGCAACGAAGGATCTACACCAAACATCAGTAAAAAGGTTAGTAGTTCCTTTCCATGCATGTATCGTGAAAGAGGGGTTTAAGTTTTGGGTGGTAGGTTAAAAAGTCATTTCTTTATAGTCAAAATCTGCATGCAAGTTTGACCCTAGTTTGCTAGTCCATAGGGTATTTTTTCCAACAACAGAATTGGCGACCGTACTGGGGAAGATACTCTTTAGGGTTTCCAGATTTAGTTGAGTTTTTGGGTAGTTTAAGAGATTAGAGTTTCTGTTTCTTTGCCTGTCTTTTTCAGTAAGTCCTGAGCTAGTAGGGAGCCTAGTTCTCTATACCAGTTTTCCCTGACTGTTGCTTGACAACAATTTTCGGGACACATAGAGGTACACATGGCCTGAAGAAGGCCTGCACTCATGTGCCCATGCACTAACCTTCTATAGACCGCATTTGAATGCCTGCTGTAGAGGTTTTAGTAGCGTGTAGGAGTCCCGAGAGCTTGAGAGGTGGTCCTCCTCTTCCCTGTCAGAATTATACATTCTCAGGGGGCTTTCTGGATCCTGTTTGAGTCTTGCTGGTTCATAGTCTTGTCTCAATTTTCTTTATCGCGTTCTTTTATTTCTTGCAATTATTTTTCTTTTCTGTTAAGAAGAAGCATCCAAGCCTTTAAGAGACCCTGGTTATCAATACCAGAGGCCTCTTCCTAGTCTGGGCTTCCTGTGTTAGTTTTTTCTTAGAGTTTATACATACACGTAGCCTGTGCAAGTGCAGACCGCGGGTACATGCGCTCGGTTTCAGCTCAGCATGCGTTTGCATGCGTGCTATTTCAGTGATAGAGGCATGCTTGATAGGTTTTTTTTCAGTCTGGGTGGGGCAGTCATCCCCTCCTATGTTGAGAAGTGTTCCTCTTAGGTGGTTGAGTCTAGGGTCACACAATCAGTAGGTTAGGGCCTCTTATCCTTAACCTATTTTTTCTTAGTTGATATTTGATAGAAAAGATTAAAAAGAAAGATTTTGTTTTATGGTTTTTAGACAAGCGGAAGAATTTGTGCTTTTTGATTGCCATTGAGTGTCTTTGCTTGGATTCTTTGCGATCTGCGCTTTAAGCCATAATTTTGTTTTTTTTTCTTGGTTTTGTGCTTGTTGGCATTTTCCCTTTGTTGCTTCATTTAGCACTTAAATAAATATATCTATATATATATATATATATATATATATATAATTTTTTTTTTTTTTCATTTTCTTCTTTGTTTGAAGATTGTGTTGTTGCATCAATAGCTAGGGAGAAGTCTTTTTGTTCATAAGTTTTTGCAGTGCATTTAGAGCATAAGTAGCTCATAGTTGAGCGGAAAATCTTTTATGTTTGCTGTATGAAATCTTAGCAAAATTGAAAAGAAAAAGAAGTCTTTCTTTGTGAAAAGTTGTTGATTTTTGCATTCAGTAAAAGTTTTTTGTTTCCAGCATTTTTCATTCATTTTTGTTTTGAGTCTTTACACATCATCAATTTCACCTTCATATCCCGTGATGTAAAAAATCCCATAAAAGCAACGCTAATTTAAAATATATTAGACTTTTTTGTTGGTAGGGTTCACAAACCAGTTCAGGACTAGGGCCTTGGATTAGGTTGGAGAGGAAACTCTCCAAGGCCACTCAAAACCAAACATTGGAGTCTGTGATAGGGAGTGTAGAAGTCTAGTTTCGTGGAAGTTATCTGGGACCCCCCTCTAACACAGGGGATAAACACGAGGTCGTGTAAGGAAAGGTAGAGGATATAACCCCTCCAAAGCTGGACCAAGCATAGTGGAGAACACATATCGAGGATTTGTTTTGGGATTTTGTCGTTTGCATTTGCCACGGGGCTTCATGGGTCTCGAATCCATTCGAGGTCCTCAGTTGTCTTCCATACCATTTGCTCTCAATACCCTTGACAAGTTTCGGGCTTGATACCTTGCTCATTGTGGTCTACCCGACTATCGACTGTACCCGCCTGGTGATTGTTCGCGTGCTAGCAAACTAGTTATCAATATTTTTAGAGACATACATAGGTGACTGTGGGGGTATACTGCGGTACCTAGGACAGACATCAGGCCATGCTTTACAGAGTATACCCAGAGGGTGCTTCCGTTTTCGAGTTGCACTTGCACCGGTAAGTTGCTCTAGTGTTGGTTGTTGTAACTATTCTTCAAAATAGTTAGTGATTGCTTGTCTTATCTCTTAGGGGATTATTTTTTAGTGTGTGTTACTGTTTGATCATGTAGAATACCTTAGCGTGTCTTGGATCTTCTCACACAGTGGAGGATCCCGAGCTCCACCGATCACGAAGGCTCCTGGGCCTACCGTGGTTATATTGGAGCCACCCCTGCCACCATTGAGGCGGAGGCTAGACCAACAAGGGTCTTTCGAAGCAACCGGGTTACAAACCATTGTACCCGAACAACTCTCGGAGGAATCAATTGCCAATCTTGGCTTGGTTGAAACCCCAACCACTGATACTTGGCCATCGGTCATTGTACCAATCCAATTTTACGAACGCCTGTCAGTGCCTCACACAGTTATGGAACCAAACGTTGTTACTTCCTCTGGGAATTCTTCCATTCCCACCACTGTTGCTACCACAGGAGAAGCATCTCCTAACTTATCTTCGTCGGTCCGAGTCACTATGGTCTCAGCCACAACTACGTCGCACAGTGGACCATTTCCATCTATCGCGGTGGCCACAGCCCCCTTCACACCTAGTGCGATAGGCCCTCCGTTCTCATACGGTATGCCTAGTTCAGGTACAAGTCCTGCACTCACTTACTCCACTTTAGAGACTTTGGGTCTGGGGGCAGGGAGCTCTAACGCTCCTCTGCAAGGTCAACTTGGGGGCATTCCTATCCCTTTTAATGATTTTCCTTACACTAGAGGTCATATCTCTCCTTCGTCCCCTTCGCTTGGTGGTCTGTATCAGCAGTCCGCCGGGCAGCCTGCACACACGAGTTCGTTTGGAGCCGGGAGTCAAGGAACACCTGCGCAAACTTTGATGGTAGGTTCGTCACCATTTTTTTGGAATGGGACATTTGGTAACAACACTTTTGCATCCACTGCTTTCCCATCTGGGGGCACTCCCATCTTTGGATAGTCTACTCCACCGCAGGATACTATTTCTACTCCAGGGGCACATATAGCAGGACCTTGGAACTCAGGACAAGGATCCGTTCCCTCCTCTAGAATGTCGTTCTGGGGTAATTCTTTCCAAAGTCAACAAAACACTGGACAGACTTCTATGCCTCTCCCATCAGGACCGGCATGGGGTAATCCTTCCCAAAGTCCTTCAAACACAATGCATGCCCAATATCCTATGTCCTTTATGGGGAATCAGCCAATGATGTCTCCACAGATGCAAAATCCTTATGCTGGTCAGGGCCATGGTTTCTACTAGAATCCGGGCTAGCAGCCAAACTTTTCCTCGCAACCTGGTGCCAGTCAAACTCCAGGACCCTTTTTTCCAGGCTATCAGCAACAACCCAAACTACCATTCCCAGCGACGTTACACTTGCCAGATTTGACAAGGTTTTTAAATGATCCAATTTGTCACGATCCATGTTGGCCTCCTATGCCAACGAAGTTTCCTTCGGACATTCCAAAGTTCAAGGCCAATCCTAACGAATATCCAGGTGATCACGTGACTACCTTCCATCTTTGGTGTTCATCTAATTCATTGAAAGATGACTCCGTCCAGTTGCGATTGTTTCAACATACTCTCATCGGGAGTGTCGCGAAATGGTACATTGAGCTCGATCACTCACGATACTCTTCTTTTGGAGAACTGGTGATGGATTTCCTTAACCATTTTCAGTTACCTGTGAGATACGATGCTAGCACAGAACTGCTGGCCAATTTCGAACAAATGACAACAGACCATATCTCTGATCATATCTGAGAGTGGAGACGCCGAAAGAGTCTAATCAAAGTACCAGTCCCACTAGCGTTCCTTCTTGAGTGGTTCCTTAAGTCTTTAGTCCCACAATTATCCAAAGACATCGCGACTTTAGGAGTTTTCTCCGAAGAAGATGCCATCATGAGAGCTCAACAGTTTGAGCTCATCTATTCTCAGTCTGGTTTATTGTACAACATCATGCCGGATGCACCACGATTGATACTGGATAAAACTAGATAGAGAGATGGACCACATGCCGATGGTATTGTTGGTTCAACACAAACCAAGCCCACTGAGCAATTGACAAAGAAATTGCAACAGTTATCTATACAACACTTAGCGGCTAGCCAGACTACTGCTTTGGCGGCTCCTCCTACCCAAACATCAGAAGTACACTCCGTGCAGACGACTAACCCAAAGGCCACCCAGCAACCTAAAGGGAAGAAAAAACAATGAAAGAAGGGTAAGGGGGAAAAAAAACCACTGATAATGTTGGTGAGGGCACCATGGAAAAACGGAAGGCGAGGTATCCGTGCAACTTGTGTGTGGAAGACCACCTGACCCATCTATGTCCTCAACTTGCAAAGGCCCATAAGTTTGTCACACAGCAACGGCAAGCCGTGTTGACTAACCCTTTTCAGCATGGGCAAAATTTAACTCAATCCTCTACAAGTGTCGAAGGGGGCAACCAAGAAACCTGCCCTCCCCCAAACAATTCCTCATCTATGAACGTATATATGGTTAGGGGTGATGCTTTAATAATGACTAGAGCGCACGACTATAGTAAACCAAGCGCCTCTGAGAAGGGTAAAGAAGCTGAGATCCCATCTCTTCCTCTACAGATCGAGAAGACATTGTGTGAAACAATGAAACGCATTCCAAAGGGTGCATTTAAGAAAGCTTCTCACAACCCAAACGCAAGGGCCGCCCAGAATTACTCTCTGGTGGAAGATTTATCACAAACCCCTTGTGCGATGTCCACTTTGGAAGTCCTCCAAAGCTGCCCTGCTCAGAGGAACGCCTTGTTGACTGCTTTAGGCTCTACTGAGACTTGTAACCCAGGTACCATCATGTTAGATACGACCGACTTAAAACCTCGTCTGCCTTACCACATCGTGTTTCAGATAATAGTGGCTCATCCCATGAAAACTTTTACACAGAATATCTTCCACACAGTGGTCAACGAGGGCGCTTCGACTTGTGTTATGTCGTTATCATGTTGGAAAGCCATTGGTCAGCCCACTTTGTCTCCATCACCTACTCTCCTCACTGCGTTCGACGGTCGTTCTTTCCGACCACATGGCAGCGTTCCTTCTTTCCCCATATAGTTAGGTGATAAGACAGTGTGTGTTGAAGTAGAGGTAGTCGATTCCCCCCTCGACTATAATCTCTTGTTAGGTCGAAGTTGGACTTATGCTATGGAAGCTATGTTTGCTACAATTTTTCGGGTCTTATTGTTTCCACATGAGGGTCGGATAGTGACCATCGATCAATTGTCCTTCTCTAGACCTGACCCAGCTTTGGGGGCATCCAAAGTTCCCATGATTGATAATCCTCAAGCCGGTGTCATTAACGTAGGAGTTGGTTTGTGGCCATCCTTTATGGGTGCCTTCGATTACCCACCTCCTCATGACGATGTCAATTTTATATCGAATCACCACAAGGCTGATAGTTTTCAAGTTTCGTCGTTCTGCACGACTTACTTTGCGAATCCATGGATTCTTCCTTCCCCATCAGCCATGATGGATGAGATAGGCTCAGGGTTCTCTTGCTACCACCAATTCGTTAGACTTAGTATTGCCTTCCGATGAAGCAGTGATCAAAGTGATGACTAGTCCGGACAAACCTTGGGAAGATCTTCATCATAGATCATATTTCCTCCCAGAGTTAAACTGAATCGCGGCAGGAGAATTCACTATCACCATGACGGGAGATCAGCCATGTCCTATTAACCTCTTAGCTACACAGGAAATTTATGCTGTGGGAAATATGGCGACTATTGCTGAAACTGTACCTATCAATATCTCCCGAAACCCTGGCGTCGTGGAAAATGTCTTTGTTGGAGCGGATTTCTCCCTCGAAGAGATTCAAATTTACACGGATCTTTTCAAAGAATTCTACGATGTTTTTGCCTGGTCTTATGAGGAAATTCCAGGCATCGATCCAAAAATAGTTGAACATGAAATCACAACGTATCCTGATGCTAAGCCTGTTCGACAAAAACTTCATCCAGTCAATCCTAAGAAAGCAGCAGCCATTAAGAGTGAGGTTGAGAAATTTCTCAAGGCAGGGTTCATTTACCCTATCCATTTGACTCAATGGGTTTCAAACCCCGTGTCGGTCAATAAAAAACAAGGCACGATTCGTGTATGTACCGATTTTCATGATTTGAACAAGGCATGTCCAAAAGATAATTTTCCAACCCCATTCATCAACCAGATCATTGATGAATGCGTCGGTTGTGAAGCCTTTTCTTTCATGGATGGTTTTTCAGGATATAATCAAATACAAATAAAACCGGAGGACCAACACAAAATTGAATTCATTTTTCTGTGGGGTACGTTCACCTATCATAAGATGCCTTTTGGCCCGAAGAATGCTGGAGCCACTTTCCAGTGGGCCATGTCTTTTACGTTTCACAACCTCAAACACATAGTCGAGGCCTATCTAGATGATTTAGCATCACACTCTCACAAGAGAAAGGATCATCCTACACACCTCAGACTAATATTTGAACGTTGTCGCTACTACAGGATTCGCTTGAATCCCAACAAGTGCAGATTTTGTGTCACGTCAGGACGTTTGTTAGGTTTCATCGTTTCAACATTGGGGATCATGGTCGATCCTCTTAAGGTGGAGGCAATAATCCAGTTGCCCCCCCCATGCACAATCTTACAACTTCAAAGTCTTCAAGGCAAGGTGAACTTCTTACGATGCTTCATTGCCAACTATGCCGAAATCACCAAGGGATTTAGGCATTTACTGAAGAAAGATGTTCCCTTTTTGTGGGATGAAGTCGCTCAATGCTCTTTCGATGCATTAAAACACACTCTCACAACCGCACCTCTTCTACGGACACCTAATTATAACAAAGATTTCCTATTGTATCTGGATGCCGCAAAGTTAACCATAGGCATGGTTTTAGTTCAGGAAGATGATTTGTTTTTAGAATACGTGATCTATTACCTGAGACGAGGCCTCGTAGGACTGGAACTTAATTATTCCCATCTAGAAAAACTTGCGTTGGCAGCAGTTCATGCTGTGCAATGGTTCCGTCACTATGTTTTGTTTTGCAAGACCACCGTCGTTGTTGTTGTGAATCCATTCTAGTACATGTTGACACGATGAGTTATCACTGGAAAAATCAGTAGATGGATGGTAATCCTCCAAGAATTTGACTTAGACTTCGTTTCATCCAAGTCCAAGAAGTCATTGGTCTTCGCAAAACTTATTTCGGAACTTCTGGTTGAGTCAGGTGATGTTGTGCCTGAGGAATCGCCTATCCGGGGGGATATGTTTTTGATTGCATATTCAGACCCCTGGTACAGAGATATACTGATCTATCTCCAGAATTTGAAGTGCCCCACCTCTGATTCTCGTGACGAGCATCGGCGAATACACCATCAGGCTAAGAATTATCTCATACTTGATGATATGTTGTATCAGAGAGGTGTAGACTGCATTTTGCGTCGATGTCTCACTCATGAGGAGGTCGTCATAGTGCTCAACGATTGTCATACAGGAACCTGTGGCGGTCACTTATCTGGGTTGGAAACAACCCAAAAGATTTTACGAGCAGGTTACTTCTGGCCCACACTTATGAAAGATTGTATCGAGTCGGTCAAGAAGTGCCATCCATGCCAAATCTTCTCTCGGAAGATGAGGGCACATCCAGCTCCCATGTTTCCTGTCATCACAGTTGGTCCCTTCACTAAATGGGGGATTGATTACACTACATGAAACCCCCCGTCATCAAGGGGGCACCGATATATCATCGTAGTTGTCGACTACTTCACTAAGTGGGTCGAAGCTATGGCGACGTTCAAAGATGATGGAGAGACTGCAACTCTCTTTTTATTTAACCAAATTATAGCAAGGTTCGACGTCCCAAGAGAGATTGTCACGGGCCATGGAAGTCACTTTCAGAATCAAATGATGACCGAGTTAACGTCAAATCTTGGGTTACGGTAGGAACACTCATCACCTTACTACCCCCAAGCCAATGGCCAGGTGGAAGTTGTAAACAAAACACTTAAGACGATTCTACAACGAACTATCAACTTAGCCAAGTCAAACTGGCATTTGATGTTATACTCGGCATTATGGGCTTACTGAATGTCAGTTAAGACTGCAACCGGTTTCTCACCTTTCCAACTCATTTACAGGCTGGAGGCAGTCTTTCCCATCAAATGTCAAATCCCATCTCTGAAATTGGCAGTACAGTTATTGCCAGACACTTCTCCGCTTGAAGAATAGTTAGTACACCTTGAGCAGCTTGACGAACAGCGTTGTGATGCAGCCCTGGCCAATGAGGCTCATAAACATAAATTCAAGTGTCAATATGATAGGTCCGTTCGTCCTCGGGTTTTTTCTGAGAGCGACCTTGTCCTAGTCTATGACCAAGATAAGGACCCCCTGGGGGCAGGAAAGTTTAAACCCATGTGGTTCGGACCCTTCATTATTAAGGATGTTTTAAAAAAGGGTGCCTAGAAATGGGCTCTACCTCAAGAAGTATTACTCATAAAAAGGTCACTGTGGGTAACTTTTTGTAACATATGTATAGTCTTTGTACTATTACTTTTTTACATTTCTTTTAAAAAGTGTTATGGATGTGTCATTGATGCTATCTTTCATCAATATGGCAGATGTCAAGTGAGTCTGAGGTGTTCGTTGGGTATGCGGACGGTGTTAGTCGACACATGCGGAGGCTTGCCTCCGTAGCTTGGGTAATATTTACACCACAGGGTCAGTTGTTATCTTCCAGAGGTATATGCTTAGGTGACACCATGAATAATGTTGTTGATTATAGTGCAGTTATTGAGTTTCTTCGTGACGCTTTGTCATTGGGTATCTCTCATCTCCGGGTCTATATAGACGCTCAACTAGTTGTGTCGCAGCTAAACAGAATATACCGAGTTCATGACCCAACTTTACACCGATGATTCCTTAGGGTACGTCTCTTGGAACACAACTTTGATTATATCACATATTTTCATGTTCCTAGGAGTTTAAATCAAATCACAGATACTCTAGCTAATCACATTTTAGATTGGCATCTTGCTCACATATAAAAAGATCATGAACATAAACATGTAAATACATTTTTGTACACATAATCCATAAGACACAAAAAATAGATAAAAACCATATATAAACATCATAAAATCCTTAGAGTACATAGATGGGCACAAGCACCTCACAAGTGGGAACAGTAACGAGTCACTGGGCTTATGCCCTCAAAACATATATACATATCAGTGCTCGTGGCACATAAAAGTCTAATGTATGCTCAGGGCCTATGGGCCCTGTTATAATCATGTACATCTTGGGCTAAACGCCTAAACAATCAGACCCATGTCTGAGGTGCCCCCATGACACGAGTCTGCATGGAGGGCGGCAGGTCCTCTATCTCTGCCATTGGGACTGTGCGAGTGAGCGCAGTGAAGTTCTGCTCAATTCGCCTCAGGACCCTCTCAACCTCTCCTGCTGGGAGGTTCCCTGCTACTGCTGCTCCTCCAGCGGTGGCAGCTGCGGCTTATGGCCGTGGGAGACACCTATTCTGTGCATAGTCGACAGGTCGCACGGGTCCCACATCTGCATGCAATAAACGTTCACCCATCAAAAAATCTGGTATACAAAAACATGATATATATCAAAAAGACATAAAAATTACATATGCAAATAAAAAAAACTGTATAGGTGGAGACTTACCCATCTCCCCTCACTCCTCACCAAGAGGCACTGGTATCTCTGGATCTCTGGAGAAGTCGATCCCCGCATATGGGTAGTCCTCTATAGCCGAGATCTGTCGTGACAACCAAGAAAAAAAGTCATCGTTGAAGGCCTCCATGATCCTTCCACCACCCTGTCATGACAGTAACACTGCCCATCTGCATACTACAGGGAAAGTGGCCAGATGTCCTCGTACTATCAGCCGAGGAATGAAACACATAACTCTTTTGAAAAAGAAAGAACACAGGATGGTCCCAAACCTGAAGTTCCTGTGTGTCCGTTGTCGGAAAGCTGTCAACTGACTCTTCATGCACTCCAACAGTTTGGTACTCCAATCAAAAATTTGTGCATTCATGCACTGGATCGCATAGTTCATCTGTGCGCGCGAATCCTGGTGCATGGCTGTTGAGCCGGTAATCCGCCCAATGAGCAATAAAATAGTCTGTAGGGTGAGGCTGGTAATCCTACTAACAGGTACCGATGAACCTCTATGATCGGTCCCAGCCTCACAGTACTCCTCGATCAACTCCGAGAATTTTCTTGGCCCCACAGGAAACGTCTGAAAGTTGACTGGTTCCCCTCTCCTTGAGAGGCCATTCAAAAAGTAAATATCCTCGGTGGTGGGCACCAAGGATTGCCCCTCTATCATAAATGCCTCTACATCAGGGTGCCAGTAATCAACCAAGGCATTCAGTAGCCTTGGTTGCATGCGCATAAACGGACATAAAAATAATTTCACCAACCCGCACTGCATCAACACGACCACAACATTCGGATCTACAGCCACTAACTCATTGGCGGCCTCGTGCTCCCTTTCCCTCCATTGGACATACATCCTGCCAACACAACAAAGTAAAAGGAGGGTCAATGTTCTGTTATTTTTTTTCTTTTTCACCACGCGGGGGGGTACCCACGGCCTGTAGAGGTGACAGTCATGGGTACCCGCAGGAAGGCTTTGCTCTGCCCGTGGGTACCTGCGGGCTGTCCCTGGACAGCCCGCATTTTCCTAGGGCCGACCTTTTTGAGGTCGACATCCACCCCAAAAATCAACTAAATGATAAAAATGAAGTATTGAATAGCTAGACAAGGGAGTTTGTACTTACTTGGTCCAAGCAGAAGTCCGTTTCATCCACTGTAGATCCCGGAATCACGATCTTTGGCAAAGGGGGTCTTTTGGCTCCAGAGTCAATTTCCAAATCAACAATGGTGATAATGAGCTGCCAGCTTCTATTTATAGACTTTTTGGCCTCTTTTTGTCACTTTTTTGGCCCCCTTTATCAATTTCTTTATACCAAAAACCATTTTGAGTGATCCAAGACTTATATGGGAGGGATTTGAGCAGGTATTGGGACACTTTTTTTTGAGTTTCGAAAAATAAAAAAATATATATATTGACGGTCCATAAAAAAAAAAAAAAATTAAATCAACTTGAGCATATAGGTTAGGATATTACCCCAACTTTTGCATCTCGTTTCCTTTTTTATACTATAGGATCGATCCCATCAGGTGGTGACATGGAACCATCATATCTGTTATAGAAGTGCCACAACTTGGTGGTAGAGCTTACCAAAACATGGATGCCCTAGGTAGGTCCTGGTTGCATTATGGTGTCCATGCCGTTTCTAACAACACTGTAGGCTCGGGAGTCCGTATAGTCTTTCCTGAATACGAGTTTGAGCCTCATTCGCATGGGTATTTTTCACTCTTTGACTTACCCTCCGGACTCCCAAAACATAACGGGTCTCCTTTTAAGCCCTTTTCAGACCCTTTAAAAATGAAAAGATTGTCGAGCGATCTTGTGACCTTTTACGCTCATTAAACTAAAATTTTAAGTCAAGTCTATCCGGCGGTAGTTTACCCCTTTTTCGTTCCAAACGGTCAATTGTACGAACAAAGGAACACTCTATTGAATTCCCATTCTTTAGAAGAGTATCCTCAGTTATAATTTTATTCCTTTTTCGGGCCTGAGGGACTAAATTTACGAAAAAGAAACCCCCCCCAGAGTCCATAGTTAAGCTCTTTTCAGAATCCCTAAAATTGAAAAGATCGTCGAGTGACCTTATTCTTTCACACTCGTTAAAATGGTCCAGAAGAAAATTCCTGACGAAGTCCATCATTAAGCTTTTTTCAGACTCCTTAAAAATAAAAAAATAGCCGAGTGATCTTGTCCTTGTCACACTCATTAAAATGGTTTTGAAATGACGTCTAATCGGTGCTAGTTTACCCCTTTTTCGAACCGACTAGACTATTGTCGAAAAAGGTACCCCAATGGAGTCTCCTTTTATTCTTTTTCAGACTCTCTAAATATGAAAAAACACTAAGCTTACCTTCTCTGGGCTCGTTAAACTTACATCGAAGGACGTTACCATTGTGTGTTCTATCAACCACATTTGCATACCTTATCCATCAGCCTTGTAACAGTTTGCTTCTGCGTCTTAACACCTTTGGCCACTGGAGGATTTTTCTCGAGTATCATTTCCCCAGAACATCAGTCTTTTCCTTGTGCCTTGAACTTGTATGTTTGCAGTACTCGTTCCTCCACTGTAACATAATATTCTTTTATTCTTTTTCAAAAATCATCAAAAAGAACAAAAAAATCAAATATACCCCAAAAAGAGGATGGGAAAAGTATTTTCTTTATTGGCAACATAATGAGTCGCCCTTGGATGAAGCACATATGTCTATTTGATCATCAAACTATGGGATGTAGTACGAACTTAAGAAGTTTTTTCTCGCTATATAGAGTTGTGTCCTCCACCGTTTGGTTACTCTTCTAAACATATGGAGAGTTTGTGTTGCCTCCTGCTTCGTAGACTTATGATTAACAGATATGCTTCCTGAGTCTTATCACTTGTCGTGCTATCATCCAAGGGAAGTTTGTCACTAAGCCTGAGTCGACCCCTCTGTAATATGTCTCTTGTCTGCATACCCGACCATCCTGAACGTCCAATCAAGTCTTTGATCGAAATCACTGAACCCTTCAGTCCGATCATCAAGATTATCAAGTCCATAACCAATGAGCTGTCGAAGACCTCTGGGTAGTGCAGTTGTACACTCATATTACACTCCTACCCGAGTTTAGAAGACTTTGAAGTTGTTGCTCGAGCTCTAAAGTACAACCATCCGGCCAAATCAACTTCTAGGAGATGGATACTTTAGATGTATATATTTCTGATTTCGAGATGTAGCTCTGCTGTGTATTATTCATGGATACTCTTCATAGTTATTTGACATGGATCTACAGTGTATTTGATTGGTAGCCATGGTTATTTTTCATCCCGAGCATGGGTATGCCCACCTCGGTGAGACATTTGTTATTTTGCAGACGACATCTCCTGATTCCTGATTCTTGGGCTCACTCATTCAACATATCAGTACAGATTGGTAAAAGATTGGTAATGTATTTCGGCCATCAGATGCTATTCTGACCTCACACATTAGGGGGCATCTGTTATAACCCTAAATTGCACCACACATGCTTACCTGGCATTAGGCCAACTCATATCCCTTCATTGCTAAAACATCTGCTGAACAACCTCTTTAAAAATACTCTTGGGTAAAGGTACACGCGCCCTAACCCACTAATGCACACATGTGAACGCTGGAAGGCCTACTATAGCCCACGTTTACATAACAAAACATAAAAATAGGAAATTTGCCGACGGGACAAAAATATATGGGTCAGTTAATTGAAACTCCCGGCCATGCATGGTCGAGAGTTCCTCCAAAACCCTAGCTCCTTCTAGCCTATAAAAGAAGGGGTAGGGGTACTATTTGGAAGAGGAAAATTATAGCGAAGAAACTCTGCCCATTTTCCAAATCCATTGTCCCAACCCTTTAGCCCTTCCTCAAGCCTAAGGAGAATTAACGCAAAGTAGTTGGAGGACAAAAGAAGAGGAGGAGCCCAGGATCAGGATCAAGGAGTGGTGGCCGGTATCGACTTTGATTGTAAGTTGATTCATTTTGAAAATAATAAAAGAATACTTTTCCCATCCCAATGCACGAGTTATCTATGATTTGTGTAATTTATGCTTAATTTCTAACCCTCAAGTAGAAAAGTAGCATGCATGCGTAGTGTTTTTGTCTTAATTACAGGTTAACTTTGGAAGGAGCAGCGCAAGTAAGTGGGAAAAGTGCAACGAAGGATCTACACCAAACATCAGTAAAAAGGTTAGTAGTTCCTTTCCATGCATGTATCGTGAAAGAGGGGTTTAATTTTTGGGTGGTAGGTTAAAAAGTCATTTCTTTACGGTCAAAATCTGCATGCAAGTCTGACCCTAGTTTGCTAGCCTGTAGGGTATTTTTCCCAACAACACTAGAGGATTTCTTAGAGGAAATAAATCATTTGATAGTGGATCATTGTAGCATTGGAAGATGGATAATCTAAGTTTTTTGCTACTATAATATAGAATCAAAACTAATAACTAAACCCAAAGGGAAGAATCCACTCAAGTGAATGATGAGAAGGAAAATTACCCATCACACTTGACCAATGTTACCACTGGTAAATCTAAAATTAAATGAAGGTATCCCATTACCATACTAACTAAGTTGTTCTTAAATACAGGGAATGTATACCCACTCAAAAAATTAATGTAGAAATGAATAATGAACCTCAACACATCATAATGGGAATTGAGTGGAGGATAGAATTGCTAGCCAAGCAATTAACATATTTAAGAATGGAAAGAATTATTTGCATGGTCCTATAAATATGGAAGATAACCCATTGTTCAATAGGGGAGTGGAGGAAGTTATCCACCCCAAAATATGGAAGCTAAGTCCAAGGCCCCGAGGGGACAAAGGTTGAATTCTAATTTGGTGGTCATATTACATTAGAAAAATCGTTTCCTTTCTTAGATATTATGGTAGATAGTTGACGAAATTTAGAAGAATAAAATACAAGACAATATTGGAAGAGCTCGAGGAAATTTCAAGAATGCCTCAGCTTATCCCCTCAGTGAATAACAACTGACCAAACAATGACAAATACTAAAGTTTTATGAGACATATAAAGTAAGGGGGGGGGCAAATAAAAGTTGGGTTCCATTGTCTTAAGACATGTGAGAATCCTACTATGATATTTTTCAAAGATCTGACATCCAAGGAATTTTTGAAGCATATTAAGGCCCTCAAAATAAAAAACAAAGAGATGTTTGATGATCAATTTCTCACACGAGACTAATTTCCACTCTAGTCATCGAGGATTCCCTTTTGCGCTAACCTTTTATGTGATGGTTATTGAAACCCTTAACTACCTCATCCAAAAAAAATGTCTCGGTGGATTATCTGAGGCTTACAAATGGAAAATTTGTATATGAATCCTTCCTTACTATCCTAGAAGAGAAATAGTCACTAGACAATAACATGGTTTTCTTGCAATATGTTTACAAATCCTCTGGATCAAAATTTCCTTGGGCCAAGAATTAATGTTACCATCATAGTTAGTAGGAAACCCTAAGTTAACTAGTAGGACAGGGATGGAAATACATATTGTTAAAATAATTTATGTGCTGATTTTCACCATAGGGAATTAATGTTACCATCATAATTAGTAGGAAACCCTAAGTTGACTAGTAGGAAAGGGATGAACATACATACTATTAAAATAATTTATGTTTCTTTGTGCCTATGGATGGTTTCCATGATGATATGATGATGGAATAAAGTGGGTGTGTGAGTGAAATTTGAGTCCAAAAACCATCCCATATAATTAAGGCATGCGAATACCCTATCCATGTCAAATTTCAATGCATACAGATACAGTTTGAAAAAAATTCATCGTTGGCCCCATTCACATGTCACTGTTTCCCACCTCTAGTATTTTTCTGGTGTTGATTAAGCAATAAACGAAAAAGAGGGATTTTTAATCAAAAATATGACACAGATACATTGTATATACATTAATGTATAACCTCAAAGAAAAATGAAGAAGGACTGACAAAAACTTAAAACTTGCGTCAACCAAATTGTGTACTTTGAAAGAAAATTAGGGTTTATGGTTTACATGATGAATTCATGATGATGGAAGAAAGTGGGTGTGTGACTGAAATTTGAGTCAAGAAACCCTCCCATATAGTTAAGGCATGCATATTTTATATCCATGACAAATTTTAGTGCATACAGAAACTATTTGAAAAAATTTCAACGTTGGCCCCATTCACACATCACTGTTGTTGGTGTCTAGTCCTAGTACAATTTCCATTCCTTGTTCCTTGTTATTTGTTCCTCATTACTTGTTCATCATTCCTTGTTCCTCATTTCTTGACCATGTTGTAGTCCCCAAGATCCATTATTTTTGTACAAATTTAACGGATCTCAAGGACTATGTAATGGATCTCAATTCTAAGAAGATTCAAATAGGACCTAAGAACCTTAATATCTTTCCTTAACCATGGGTGACATAAAACTATTATTCAATAGTAAAATTGTTACGTTTCGTTGTTTGGCATCATGTGTACTGAGGGATTAAGCCACCATATCCACAAAGGAAACATACCAAGAATATTTGTCTTATGGTACTATCCATTTTACAAGATATGTTACTATCCATTTTGAGTTTTGGCATAGAGATTGTTCTTATAGACTACACTACATTGCACCATAATATAAGCCCTAAAATCCTTGAAAACCATGTAACACCATTCAAATTAGACACAATATTCTTGCGACGAATTAGCTATACTATCGATGAAATTTTTTCGTCGATAGTATAGAAAATTCGTCGCAAGATTATTTACATTTGTCTCCCTTGTGACAATATAGAGGGATTATTTACATTCCTCTCATCACAAGATTATTTACATTCGTCTCTCTTGCCTCTAGTATCTTGATGGTGTTGATTAAGAAATCAACGAAATAGAGGTATTTTTCATCAAAACTATGACAAATATACATTGTATATACATTAATGTAGAACCTGAAATCAAAATGAAGAAAGACCGATGAAAGCCTAAAACTTTCGTCAACCAAATTGGGTACTCTGAAAGAAAATTAGGGTTTATGGTTTACATGATGAATTTATGATGGAATAAAGTGGGTGTGTCACTCAAATTTGAGTCCATAAACCCTCCCATATTGTTAAGGGATGCCAATAGTCTATCCATGAAAAAATTTAGTGCATAAAGAAACTGTTTGAAAAAATTTCAACGTTGGCCCCATTCGCAGGTCCTTGTTGCTAGCCTCTAGTATCTTGATGGTGTTGATTAGGAAATCAATGAAATCGAGGGATTTTTTATCAAAATGATGACACAGATACATTGTATATACATGAATATAGAACCTGAAATAAAAATGAAGAAAGACCGATGAGAGCCTAAAACTTGCGTCAACCAAATTATGTACTTTGAAAGAAAATTAGGGTTTATGGTTTACATGATGAATTCATGATGATGGAACAAAGTGGGTGTTTCACTCAAATTTGATTCCATAAACCCTCCTATATCGTTAAGGCACGTCGATAGTCTATCCATGAAAAATTTCAATGCATACAGAAACTGTTTAAAAAAATTTCAATGTTGGCCCCATTTGCAGGTACCTGTTGTCGATGTCTAGTCCTCGTGCAATTTTGTTCCTTGTTCCTCATTACTCATTCCTTGACCATGGTGTAGTCCTCGAGATCCATTATTTTTGTACAAAATTACATACTAATGTCATAAAATTATCAACGAACTTTTTTCGTCGATAGTATAGCAAATTCGTCGCAAGATTATTTGCATTTGTCTCTCTTGCGACAATATCAAATGATGCTTGGATTCATTTCATATTTGGTTTATCAACTTAAAATCTCAATTTTATACTTTGCAAGCTATAAGATGGACCTTCAGTCAAATACAAATATGAAACTTGGAATCATTAACATATCTACTAGAACATATGAAAAATAGGGTTCATGGTTTCAGTCAAATTTGAGTCCAGAAACCCTCCCATATCATTAAGGCATGTGAATAGTCTATCCAGATCAAATTTCAATGCATACAGATATAGTTTGAAAACATTTTGACGTTGGCCCCATTCACATGTCACTATTGCCCGCCTCTAGTATCTTGATGGTGTTGATTAAGAAATCAACGAAATAGAGGTATTTTTCATCACAACTATGACACAGATACATTTTATATACATTAATGTAGAACTTGAAAGAAAAATGAAGAAATACCAACGAAAGCCTAAAAATTCATCAACCAAATTGGGTACTCCGAAAGAAAATTAGGTTTTATGGTTTACATGATGAATTGATGATGGAATAAAGTGGGTGTGTCACTCAAATTTGAGTCCATAAACCCTCTGATATCATTAATTCATGCCAATATTCTATCCATGACAAATTTTAGTGCATACAAAAACTGTTTGAAAAAATTTCAACGTTGGCCTCATTCGTAGGTCCCTATTGCCATCCTCTAGTATCTTGATGGTGTTGATTAAGAAATCAATGAAATAGAGGGATTTTTCATCACAAATATGAAAAAGATACATTTTATATACATTAACGTAGAACCTGAAAGAAAAATGAAGAAAGACCGATGAAATCCTAAAACTTGCATCAACCAAATTGGGTACTCTGAAAGAAAATTAGGGTTTATGGTTTACATGATGAATTGATGATGGAAGAAAGTGGGTGTGTCACTCAAATTTGAGTCCATAAACCCTCCCATATTTTTAAGGAATTCCAATAGTCTATCCATGAAAAATTTCAATACATACAAAAACTGTTTGAAAAAATTTCAACGTTGGCCCCATTCGCAGGTCCTTGTTGTCGGTGTCTAGTCCTCGTGAAATTTTCGTTCCTCATTCATCGTTCCTTGTTCCTCGTTCCTTGAACATGGTGTAGTCCCCAAGACCCATTATTTTTGTAAAAAATTACATACTAATGTCATAAAATTTCCCATATAAATACCAAATTAATATCCGCTACATAAGTCTTTTGTCTTTTTTCAATGACTATATAACAAGTCTCAATTCTAAGAAGATTCAAATAGGTAACAATATTGATGAAATATTATACTATCATGATGGTATAAAAATGAAAGAGATTCTCTTGGTTTCAAGAATAATTTATCCTCTACTTAACAAGGCCAACCATGTGAAGTCGGAAGCTCACATGGCTCCTCCCCTCCCCCTCACATCACTCTCAATTGATCCCCAAAACCCAATCTATAAAATATAAAATAATCAAAAGCAACGTCCTATTAATATTCATGCATAGAAACTAAAAAAACAAAAATTAATGAAGATACATGAAATTGTGTTTCTAAATGATATTTTTAGTCTCCAATGTACTTTACTATATTGACAACTATTTTCAGGTTTCAAATAATAATTAAACAACATGTAACCTAGGATACAAAAATGTCGCATAAAACTTAAAAACATGTAACTAACCCATGACATTAAAAGTAAATTATTTTAAGAGAATAATTCATACAAATTAAAATATTATATAGTCAAGTACCTAATCCAACCTCAACATCTTTGTAATCATCCTTATTCTCTATCTTGATCTTCTTCATCGAACTCAACATCTGTATCATCATCTGGTTATGAAATGATGTTGAAAGGATTGATGATATCATCATCGTCATCAATGTCATTTTCGAGCATATTTTCATCGACATCATCATTAGGAATTGCAATATTATCTCCTGCGCCTAGATCATGATCTTCTTCATCTTCTTCATCTGTCGACCCTCCATGATCTTCTGGCTCTTTCTAATATTGTATCAAATCATCTTCTTGATCTTCAATATCATCTTCTTCCTTTAAATGAGTATACTTAATTGGCCTTCCTCTTGGATCATATCTAACAACAAATGACCAATCCTTTGACTTGGAACATTTGAGTAAAATACCTGTTCACATTGGCTTGGAAAAACATAGCGATCATGTCCTCTTTCAAACATCGTTTTTTTAATCATTGGAAATCCATTGGCATGTTGAATAATAGTTCTTTCCTCATCACGTTCATGCATTCGTAACCTATGCCATTTGACATCGAACAATACTAATTTGAAGGAATTAAAGTCACACTCAAGTATATCATTTAAATACCCATAGTATCTATTTTCATATTCTTGGGGATGTCTGTCACTCCTAGAGGAAACATTAGTAACCTGGAATACTGTAGTTATCCCACTATCAGAAGTTTTCCCTGTTTCATCCAATTGTTTGATGCGAAATTTACGACCATTGTACCACATAGCCTTGTTGTGTTTCAACTGCAATATGTCAGATATGTAAAAGATGCATTGTCAATTAATAAATTAGCATATATTTATATAACCTGGAAAGTATCTGAAAAATATAGTACACATGTAGTCACATTAGTATAATATAAAATAACTGAATAAAATGGGTGAAATTGCTTACCTGTCCATCTTTCAAACCATATGCTATATCAATTTCCCTCTGCGTAACATTGGCATCTCCGTTACGATGAGCTTCTCTAACCAATTCAGACAGTCGTTGCCATGATAACCTACCTCCATTGTGTTGTTTACATATTTCAATACATACATTCATCAAGTCAAGATTGTTTGCAATGTATAAATGCAGTGCATCCCACTCTAGAGAAACTGAATCAAAAAAACATAATTCACCAATATTAAATATTAGTTATAACTTACAATATGCAGGTAATTATAAATATTTATAGTTTATGAAATACATTATATTAATATATTAATGAGTATGATCATATACACAAAAACAAAACTTTGTATGTATTATTAATGTAATTTTTCACAATTATTAATATATTGCCTCTCATTTTTTTCATTCTACCTTTCCCCAACATATGCTCCTAATCTTCAAATTTTTTTATGGAGTTCACATCCCAAATGCGATCCAATGCATGCATAGTTGGTGCTGCTAATTTAGGAAGATACTAAATAATATACACCATGAATTGATATACCATATATCCCTCCACCATAGAACCCTCAGGACGTGCTTTTTGTCTAACCAATGCCTTCAATGATTTCAAGTGCCTCTCCACCATCCACATTGACCTTGTCAGAACAGGTCCACAAATTTCAATATCCTCAACTTGGTGTATGAGGTAGTGTTCTTGTGCATTGAAAAATGTAGGAGGTATATACTTTTGCATTTCACACATTAGACGAGGATTTTCTCTCTTCCAATACTTTATATCATCTTCATGGATTTCTTTCAATGACAACCATATACATGAGATCGTGACACAAGAAAATAACATGTTTCAACATAACATAATATAATATATTACATTACATTACAACACGTGTCATTAAGTACAACAATAATTTGAAAGAACATTTTGCATATAAATCACAACTACGTCTTACCTCATGTATTTTCCAAGATCATATATAACTTGTTTGATGTTGTTGTCATAGTCGTTTGGGAGAGATAGCAGTAGAACATACTGTAACAACAAAATGAATCGTTATTTGTTTCGACCAAAGTAGAAAAGAAAAAAAAAAAAAAAAAAAGATCTATAAGGCCAATATATATAAATATGTAAGCCAAAATTATTACCTTAATGAAGGTATGACAATCACGTGTTTTTACCCCACCAAATTCACCTTTCTTCGTTAAGATATTTTTAATGTTTGAAGCAAAACCCGTGGGAAATTTAACTCTTTGAATGACCTCTTTTACATCATTACTTTATTTCTTTGTTAATAACCATGGAAGGTTATTTAGGTCTAGTACTCCATATGATCTATTTGAATATCAGATCACACTTCGCATTGCATGATTGGCTTCCTGAATGTCAATACAAATTTTGACAATTTTTTCTTTGTCCCTCCTACCATCTATGATTCACCATAATGTTTCAGTCACATTCTTCCCGATATGCATTGTATCAAACAAATGAGCTATTTTTAGCTCATCATAGTAGGTCAACCTCATGAATTGAGCAGGATAAGATTTCATTCCTCGTGGAATCCCATTATTAATACCTTCATGATGATTGTGGCCTTCATGAAGCATAAAAGAAATCACAAAAATAATTATCAAATATGGTAAAATAAATTCAATGATTAAAATAAACATTCAAAACATTACATGATCTATGATACATTATGAAATTGAGTACCTTGATGATTTCTATTATATTCCAACCTCCATAGGTGAGGTGTCATTCTTCATGGTTTTAAACCAATCTCTTCTTTCCCATTGAAAAGATGGTTTTCAGTAGTACGATACCTATGGTTCTTAGGAAGAAGGTTCCTATACTCATCAAACACCATCTTTCCTAAACTTTTTGAATGGCGATACTTCATCTTAGGGCCACAAACTAGACATGCAAATTTACCCTTTGTTTGAAGACCTGCAACAAATGGATTAATGTCAATTATATGATGAGATTATTTAAAAAGTAAACATGCACCATGATAACATTAAAATATTATATAGTATTAAAGAGAAATATTAGAATTCTTATACATACCACAAAAATGTGTTAGTCCAGGGGCATCATGAATTGTCCATAAAAGCATTCCATAGAATTTAAATTTCTTCTCCCCAATTGGTTTACATATGTCATATATTGTGATGCCAACCCATAACTTTAGTAGCTCGTCAATAAGAGGATTGATATATGCATTCATATCTTTAACCTGGTACTTACCTAATTGTTTGAAATTACACATAATTACTAAAGGAATGATATCATTTAATATATATATAATTAAATAAATAAAGACCTGCAACAAATGGATTAATGTCAATTATACGATGAGATTATTTAAAAAGTAAACATGCACCATGATAACATTAAAATATTATATAGTATTAAAGAGAAATATTAGAATTCTTATACATACCACAAAAATGTGTTAGTC
>ML780882.1:612462-630359 GCA_009831015.1 Picea engelmannii | reverse complement strand
AATTGTATACTAAATGCAATGGTTGAATATGTTTTGTAAGTACATGCATATATATTATTGCATGGAAATAATTGTTACTAACAGCTGAAATGTTGTTAACTCATGAAGTTGAGGACATTTCAGGGAGGTGTTAGACATTGCAATAGGAAAGTTGCAAGTCATTTAGTCACGTGAGCATTGACTATAGGAAATTTTCTTGTTCAGAAAATTGAAATAATAAACTTACTATTATTAATTATGAACATGCATATGCATAGAATGATGAGTCATTGTATTTGGTTAAATTGTTTGGTAATTGTGATTGAATTTTTAGGTGCAGGCAATTCTAAGATCATTGCATAAGGTGTTGTACATGTTGAATTATGATGTACAGGAAATACTGACAAATTGTTGGCAGTATGCAAGATGAAGTCTTGCAGGAAAATGGTATGCAGTTTGGTGCCTGTGGAAAATCACAAGGATGGTTGCATTCATAATATGGCAACAACCAAGATGAATTATGAAATAGAATTTCATGTTTTGGGGAAAAGGTTGAATTCCCTTTCGAACTAATTGGAGTTTCTAAATGAATTCTTTTTTGTTTTCTCATGATAACTGCATGTGGGTGATGCAGATGAGATGATGTTGATTAAAGTTAGAATGTTGACTACAAAGAGTAGCTCGGGGAAGATGTTGATTGGAAATCTATGAGGGCAATTGGAACTCCGGGAGCCACGGTTCTCTGAGACTTCCTGAGCCGACATGTTGCTTAAGCCAAATGAAAGGGAGGTGTAGTAGTTGATGGACTATGCGACAATGAAGGTGTTCGCTCTTGGGGTGGGACAAACATGAGGGGAAGAGAGACTGTTGGTTGGAGTGTTGTCGAGGTTTGGTACCTTGGCCTAGACCATGTGGATATGGATTGTGGACCATGGCTATCTTGGGAAGCCATTTCCCTGATGGAGTCATAGCCCTGCTCAGGGGTGGAAGGTCTTCTCAAATCAAAAGATAAGTATATTTCTCTATTTATTGTATGTTGTATATAGGTTATAATTTTATTAGAATTGTTTGTATATACATATATATACCTTTCATATATGCTTACATTACATGCATCCATGACTGTACATAATGTGTTTCATGTTTCTTTTCTTAAGAAATATATACTTGATGCTAATCATGTTATTGATTGGAATGTGATTCAGATGGAGCAAGAAGGTGTCTTGCAAGTGCATCATGTGCGCATATTGGAATGGAAAAGAAAAAAACTCTGGAATTGAGCCATAGGGCTTGTAAAGGTCCAGTGGGCCTGGTACGATCCCAAGGACGCAACATGGGAGCATGAGGATGCTATGTGGGCAGAATACCCACATCGTTTTGAAGATTTTGGAAATCTTGTTGATGTTGTGTAAAAGTTGCACCAAGGACAATGCAAAAATAAGGGGAGGGGATTTTAATATTCCTAAGGACGAGCCCCTATTGTATTTATGAATTGTAAACATGTTTTGTAGGCTAGTGACATGAGTGTTGATAAGCTGGTGAGCTTATGTGTTTATTAGGCTAGAGAGCCTAAGTGTTAAAGGCCAGGAGCCTGATTTTGTATATGTAATTATGCAGATCATTAATAAAATATAAACATCGTTGTGTGTAGACCGACCACAAAGAAAGAATGATGGTGGACTAAGATTCCAAAAGGTTTGGTAAGGGAGGAGGCTAAGTGTGTGGGCCTAGGGTCTAAGATAGGGGACTTACCTCTAAAGGCAAAAATAATTTATTATTATTTCCTAAAGGCCAAGGTGGACATGTTGAGTGTTTTCCTAAGTTCCTGTAAAGGGAATGTGTGCTAAGTGGAACTCATGCGGCTCCAGGAAGACAAGTGTCGACCTGGATGCATGTAGTTAAAACTGATGAGTCAGCCATGTTGGGGTGTCTCTCTCATTCTTTGATCCTTCGCCTGAACTTACGGGCCTCTACATATTCCCTCGGCATAACCTCACACATATAAGAAACTAGAGGGAAGGGAGAAGTCGAAGTGTGTGTCCCGTGAACCCATGTTTATCCACACTGCAAATTTGAGTTTGTGCCTTAACCATTTGGGTTGTTGTCATGTGTATTACTTGAGACGTGTTGCGTCTTAGGGGGACTATTGTCATTTTTTGATGTCCATGCCCAAATTTCCTTGTATTTTTTGTCGCATGTGAGTTAACCGAATGTTTTTGATGTGATATTATCCTTACCTTGCGAGAATTGAGTAGTAATTAGTTGAAGAGGTAGGTTGTCAGGCCTGTGAGAAACTCTCCCAGATGAGAGAGTTCGCTGGGAAGTGGTTTTCTCCCAGAGAGAGTCTAGCACCAGCTATGGAGCTCTGAGAATTCTTGATCCAGCTTGTTGCCGAGACCTAGAGAGGGAGGTGAAGCAACCGATGGATTGTATGACAATGAAGGTGTATACTCCTAGGTTGAATAGGCACATGGGGAATGAGATTCCATGAGTAGTGGGCATAAAAAGGCTTCTGGAGAGAATCCTTCCTGTTTCACTGTGCAGTTTTCTTGTAACCTCAGCCTAGTATAGGATTCCCTTTCCCTGGGTGGATCTTAGTCCTAGCTTGAGGGTGACCCATTGTTGAGCATGATGAGAAGCATGGTCTAAGGCTGGGAGGTTCATGGAAGGTCTGCACATAGTTGGTGGAGTTACTCTAGTTTAAAAGATAAGTATCATTTTTGTGCTTAATTTATATGTTATGCATGTCTGTGATGCTTGTATGTTTTCATGTATTATGTTGCATGTATGAATTGTTGTTAATTCTATTTAAGCTAGTATGATGGAAGTAACTCTATGTTAAATGTGTTAATTTTATTTAATGCATATTATATATAAGTATATATTCCACAGTAGTGGCATTGCCCGACCTATGGGTGGTTGGGGATGTTACATAATGGAATGAACTTAGGGGAAACCTTGTTGCAACAGACTTCGATCCAGTTTGAAGATCAACAATGTAGATATGATTGGGTATAGGATCGATGGTTCAAATTGGATCTGGTTGACATATCTCATATAAGATATTAGATCCCCACTTAACCATTAAGTTATGACCTTATCATATAGTCGATACCCGATATTTGGTATGTTGGGTCCCATGGTTAAAAGTTAACACTTTGCATAGAGTTTTGTAGCCCACCCATTCATATTCAAATTACATGGGAGCACCTTTAAAATATAAATCCATCCAAAATGTATCTCACAATGAATGTGGGATAAACCGTTACCTTGCAAATCAATGGTCAATATTTTGCATTGGGGTTGATCTGACGACTATTGAGTTCTATGGATTCTGTAAAGTAGTTTTGGTTATCTATCAAATAGGCAATTCAGGGAAAAAGGAATAGTGACTTTCTTAAGATCAAGAAGTAGTAAACGAATATAAGAAGTAGTGACTGGTTTCAAGTGGCAGTTTTTGAATATTAAAGCATCTATAAAATATAATGAAGGAACTCATTTTTAAGGGGAAATGATTCATGTAACAATAACAATAATTATTCATGTCAAAGTAAACATTTTTTATTGAGGGGAAACCAACCAAGAGACAAGAAGCAGTAAGTGAATTTAAGAAGCAGTAAATGGTTTCGAGAAGAAGTTTTGATGGTGAGTGTAAAGATAAAATAAAGGAGACACTCATTTGGAAGGGTCAGAACTTTGGGGAATTTACGAGGTTCTTATACTCAAAGATGTTATATTAGAAACCTCAAGCACAGATAGATGGTGAAGTAGCAGGCACCAAGAGATTCATACCCTGCGTTATGTTTTAGTCTGTAACCCCCTTTATTATTGTGTAGGTGTTGTTGTAAAGCATCCTCTCCCATTTTGATTTCTTGTATCATATTTGATTTATAAGAATCTTAGACATCAGATTATAAACCATATTCAATGTTACTTTGTGATGTCTAGTCATGGAAAAGAACTGATTTCCTTTGAAAAAATGACAATTCATTGTCATTTCTTTATTCATTTAAATGATTTGTAGATGGTAACTCTATGTATTTGAATTTATTAGGATGTATAACTATTTGAAGCATGTTTTCACTGATCTGTAAACATTTGTTAGAAATGTTAAATTCTTAATTTCTCAATAGGTTATTCTTTTTCCATGAGCTACATGATTCATTCTCAGTAGTTCTCTGTATGCTTATATTTTTTTTTTCCAATTCCCAATTCACCCACCTTTAAATATTGATTTTATGAAACACTCATGGAAATATTCCTCTTGGAGTTTATATGTTTATCATCTAAGCTGAGACTATTTGAGGGACGAGAATTTTAATAAAGAGAGAGAGAAAAAATTAACAAATTTTGCATAATTTACTTTACTACATACATGGATTTAAGACTCATCCTAAGTTTTATCCCCCGGGGTGCCTCAGAATCATTCTAATAATAGCCTAGAACATATTAAGGGATATAATATTCCCTAACAGGTCCAAGCGTATTGATCGAGAATCACTTCATCTGATATAGGATCCATAAGGGAGCATTCAAGCTTCAACATATTTCCACAAATGAGCATGTTGAAGACATTTTGACCAAACCTTTGGTTAAAGGGAGGTTTTTATTCTTCATGGACAAAGTTGGAGTGGTTCAAAATACCTTCCTCACTAAGAGGGAGTGTTGATGTTTGTAGCATTAGATAGGTATTTCCATATAGGTCTAAGGGTCTAGATGTGTGGAACATGTCCAAGCCTTCTACTTTAGTAATTTACTTTAACTAAAGGTATTATTAAAGTAAATTTATTTTATTAATTAGTTGAGTTTTATTTAATGAAACGATAAATTTATTAGCATTATTTAATTAAATCTTAGCCATTGATCTCAAGTGAGGTGATATTTAATCTCAGTCGTTAATCACTTTGGATATTAGGGTTAGGTCATAACTCAAATTATAAAATCAAGGTTAGGGTAAAGGAGGAGACACTTTTCATTATTTATAGAGAGAAAATAATTACTTTTGGTTAAGGATATCCTGGATAGGTGGAGAATGAACTCCATCTAGAGATCAATACAAGTTAGGGAGAAGAGAGAATAAGAGAAGTCACAAGAAGATCCAACAGATCAAAGCCAAAACATAAAGAATGGAGTTGCATGCATTGTGCAAGTTAGTTAAGGTGCATGTGTACACGAGATACAACATAGGAAAGCATGTACATATGTGGCCTACAATGTAGGAAAGAATGTTAAATTCTAAGACATATATTGTATGGGACCGTATAGCCAAGGAGGAGTTTCTAGGGTTTGCAGATGCTATCTATAGTTTTCTATATTTCGCTATGGGCCATTTTCCCTATAAGAGAACTCTTGTAAGCTTTGATATTATTCTAATGATAAGATGATTTGAAGGGAATAAATATGTGTTTGTTTGAAATTGGTTTCTTTGCTTCCACTATTTATTTCAGTTAATTATCCCATCAAGTGTATTTTGTTTTGTGAGATGCTAATCTAATTTACAGCGAGGAAACAAACATCAAACAATTTACTTGGATTCCATGATTATAAAATTAACAATTTTCATGGAGAGATTAGGAATATTAGGCCTTCTAATTTAGATGGTGATCATAAGAAAGAAAAATATGTAGATGCATGGTTGTTGGGAATGGGGAAATATTTCCAATTGCACAATTATTCATCAAATGTAGAAGCCAAAATTCTAGCCTACCATATTCACGGAAAATCATCTATGTGGTGGAATCCACTTAAGCATGTTAATCACATTGAAGAGAAGAGGATCGAATTGAGGCTTTAAAATATATTTCCAGCAAAAATTCTTTTAAAAGTAATGTTATGACAAGAAGATGCAATATTTCTTTGAGCTCAATATTAGAAGCATGACCATGTATATTGGGTATAAGAGGAAATTATTGGAAGTTCTAATATATGTGGACTCCATTAGGGATGAGAAGGTCAAAATTAAAAGGTTCTTGAGTGGAATTCCATCCTTATACAAGGATAAAATCCAGTTTGACGAGCCCAACAATTTGGAAGAATCCATAAGAAAAGATAATTATTTGTATGATAAAAATGAATGAATACAATCTTTCAAAAAGGCCTAGGATGATAAGAAGAAAGTAAAGATGGATCAGAGGAAGAAAGGATTTAAACCACCATTTTTCAGGAACATAACCAAAACATATTAGAAAGGGAAGCCAACACAAGGTGAACATAAAATGATGGATCCCTTGGGGAAAAGGACAAGACAACAAGACATAAAGTGTTTGGGATGTGAAGGAGACCACATATACAAGGATTTTCCTGACAAGGGAGATATGATGAGGACTATGAAAAAAATTCAGGAAGTTGACGCAATGGATGAGATGGGAAGACTCATGCCAAGGATTTGTGCAGCCTTGGACAATAGACAAGAATACTACCAATCCAACATGATTGAGGTAAAAGGTAATATTGATAATCAATCCATATCTATTTTAATTGATTCTAGACATACTCTTGGCTGGTTCATCTAACTACTAGAACCAAGAGGAAAATAAATGAAATTGCCAACAATTGCTCAGTAAGCATGAATGTATTTAGCACTAAGGAATATTTCAAAATCATAGAACCTGGGTCATATGATAACTTAATTGGTATGTATTGGCTGGAAAAGCATAGTGTTTTACTACATTGCTACAACAAGGCTTTCACATGCCTTAATAAGGAAGGTAATTCTAGGATGGTGTAAGGTATTCCAAGAAATACATCTATTAGAGATATTTCATCACTAAAAATAAAAATAAGTTTCAGTAAAGGGTGCCAAATATATGCAACCCATATGGAACAACCAACAAAATATAAGGAACCAAGTCTTGAAAACTATCCAATTTTAAAGGAATATGAAAATGTATTTGGGGACTTGATAGGATTTCCACCAAAGAGATATATTGAATTCTCTATTGACTTAATTCCTAGAGATTCCCCAATGTCCAAAACTCCTAACATAATGGGAACACCAGAGATGAAAGAGTTGTAGATGCAACTAGAAGAATTGCTTGGGAATGGATACATACATCCAAGTGTCTCACCTTGGGGTGCCTCGATGCTCTTTGTGAATTAAAAATATGGAACTTTGAGGTTGTGTATTGAATTCAAACAACTTAACATGGTTACAGTAAATAACCGTACCCTCTACCATGGATTGATGGACTTTTCAATTAATTGAAAGGAGAAAATATATTTTCCAAGATTTACTTAAGATCGGGTTATTGTCAAGTAAGAATAAGAGAATAAGACACTAGAAATATATAATTTAGGACAAAGTATGTCCATTATGATTTTGTGTTGGTGCCATTTGGCTTGACAAATGCACACAATACTTTTATGTGTATAACGAATGGAGTGTTCAGGAATTACCTACACAAATTTATCATTGTCTTCTTGGATCATATTATTATCTACTCTAAGATAAAGGAGGAGCATAAGAAACATTCAAGGATGGTGCTAAAAGTGTTTAGAGAGTACAAATTGTATGCCAAATTAAGTGAATTCACTTTCTATTAAATAGAAATTCATTATTTAGGCCACATTGTCTCTGAGGGAATAATAGTGGACCTTGAGAATATTGAAGGAATCAAAATTTGGCCAGTGCCAAAGAATGTTTCAAAAGTGATATCATTTATCAGATTAGCTAGATATTATAGGAAATTCATTGAAGGATTATCCAAGCCTACACATCCAATCACTTCACTACAGAAAAAGAGAATAGAATTTGAATTGAATACAAAATGTGAGAAGAGTTTCCATTATTTGAAGGAATTGTTGATGAATGCACCTATTCTAAATGTTGCATATCATGATGAAGGTTTTGTTGTGTGCATCGATGCATTCAAGGAAGGGTTTGGTCGATTCCTTACACAAAATGGGAACTTCATATGTAATGAGTCAAGGAAGATTAAGGAGCATGAAAGAGATTATGCTACCCATGACTTAGATTTGAAAGCCATAGTTTAGGCCTTAAAAATGTGGAGGAATTATCTCATGAGAAGAAAATTCAAACTAAATACATATCATAGTGTTATGAAACATTTGTTTGAGTAGCCCACACTAAATGCCAAAAAAACTAGATGGATGGAATTTCGTAGTGAATACGATTTTAACATCAATCACATCAACGGAAAAGAGAATAAAGTGGTTGATGCACTTAGTGGGAGGGTGCATGAAATGCATGTTGAAGCCATTAGTATGTACATGAAAAACTTAAAAGATGAAAGTCTAGAACCTATAAAAACATACCCACATTATGCGCAATTTAAAGAAATATTACAACAAAACAATGTGCAACACAAATATAAATATTACAGGATGGAAGATGGGATCCTCTTGTTCATGGTCAAATTTATGTTCCTAACACTCAGGAATTGAGAGATATGGTGTTGAAAGATATGAAAAATGTGCTCTATGTTGGACATCCAGGGTACTAGAAGACAATTGTAGTAGTAAGAAACTAGTGTTTCTAGTCAGGAATGAAGAAATATGTGGCTAATTACATTGCCCAGTGCATGGAATGTCAGAAAGTAAATACTAAAAACATGCATCCAACATGATTATTACAAACATTTCCCATTCCTGAATAGAAATGGACAATATATTTCAACACCAATTTTCCAAGAACAATAAGGAAACATGATTCCATCATGGTATTGGTAGACATAATTGCAAAGGATCCACATTTTATACCAGTGAAAATGACTCACAAGGAAACCAATATTCCAGAGAATTATATGAAGGAAATCTATAGGCTACGTGGTGTTCCTTAGGAAATAGTTTCAAATGGGGATCCCGAGTTCACTTATATATTTTCGAAGGGATTGTTTAAAGGATTTGGGACTAAATTGAATTTTAGTATGGCATATCATCTAGAGTCAGATGGGAAAACATAAAGGACCAATTGGATAATTAAAGATATGTTAAGAATGTATGTGATGGAAAAACATTCCAAGTGGGAAGATTACTTTCATCTAGTTGAGTTTACTTGTAATAATGGGTATCAAGCATCATTGAAGATGAGCCCATTTGAAGCCTTGGATGGAAAGAAGTTCAACATGCTAGTATGCAAGGACACCTAGCAGACATAGTAGTTATTCAGCCAAAATTACTAAAGGAAATGGAAGAGAAGATGGTAAAGATCAGGAAGAATTTGAAGGTTGCACAAGACAACCAAAAGAGTTGTGTAGATAAAATCATGTCATATAGGTAATTAAAAGTGGGAGAGCATGCTTTTTAAAAGGTTAAATCCAAGAGGAGCTCATTGAGATTGGGAATTTTCCCAAAGTTGGAAACGAGATACTGTGGGTTGTTTTAATTTTTAGAGAAGATGGGCCTAGTTGCATACACACTTTCATTTCCTACATCCATGATAATTCATCATTTGTTTCATGCATATTTATTGAAGAAATGTGTGTCTGATCCTAACCATGTGATTTATTGGACTATGATCCAAGTGGAGTGGGGAGGGAAATTTCAAGTGGAACTAATGCACATCCTAGACCATAGATTCAAATTTATCAAGAACAAATAAATCATCCTGGTAAAGGTTCAATATACCTTCCATGGTCCTAAAGACACTATGTGGGAGAATGAGGAAGCCATGTGGGAAGAGTATCCACAAGTTTTTGAAAATTTGAAGAAACTTGAATGTATATTTGTCTGTAAGTGTGAAATGATTTGTTTTAGCAGGTGAATTCATAGAGCCACATCTCATAGATTATTTTTTGATCTATGTTGGATTCATGGAAAGGAAGTGGTACAACATGAGGGATTGCAATGGAGATAAGGGGTTACACTTCCTTGGGTTGTGCAGGTTGATGGGAATGAGAGATTATTTGTTGGAATTGTTGAATGGGTTGTGAACTTGCAAAATTATGAAGTACAATGATGTAAATTTTGTATATGTATGTAGGTATGGTGTTTCTCATCAAAGATGGTGCAATTTGTAGTGGGAGGGCCCAATGATATAATATGTAAACATTGTATATCAATAATAATAAAATAAATGTATCGTTGGCTGCAAATGAACACAAATAGAGTAATGGGGGGTTAAGTTTTCACAAGATAAGGGGAGGGTCTAAGAGGGGTTCCAAGGGGGAATTACCCATGTCTATTAATCTCAACCCATTTTCTAAAATTATCCTTTTGTATAAACATTATAATTTCGTCTTCAGTGTATCAAATCCTCAATCATTAAACACATGTAAGAGGGTGAGTGTGAAAAGTAACTTCACATAGTTAATGAGAGCATGGAGGTTGAGTAAAATAAACATTGAGGAGTGTGAGAGTCAAACTACATGGGGGAAAAGGAAATTTATGTGGAAAAATAGAGGAGTTTTTACAATCAGTTTTTGGGACAACAAGGGAGACCAAAGTGTTGGAGTTTGAAGGAAGACATAGTGGGCATGTGTGGAAGATTTTTGGAGCTATAAATTCATGAAGAAATAGGATTTTAGTCCAATAGAGTGATATTTTGTGTGACATAATTACCCTATAGGAGTGAGCTTGTTGTTGTTAGTTTTCCATGTTGCAATTTACATCCCTAAAGTCCCCATAAGAGATATTCCTAGCCAACCTGTGCTAGAGCCCTGGAAGGAAGTGGGAAGTCTCGAGATGCTATGTGTAGTTAAGGGGGAATCAAATCCCTTGGGTTATGATAGTTGGGGGGAAGAGAATTGGTGGATTGGGATAGTTATAGGAAAAAATAGTCTGTTCTGGGTAAAATTGGGTTATGAGTGGATAATGGAGTGGCACCCCTTTATTGTGGATTCATAGCCCCAAATTAGGGGTGATTTTATACTAATATGTGGAGCATCAAATCTATGTTTTGGTGGAATGTTTGTCCCTTGCATCCAATTGCACGTTTAGTTTAAAAGATAAGTGTTTATCTCTGATTACATTGTCTATATTCCTATGCTTTATTTGTTGTGCATATACTATGTTCTTGAGTAAATCATATGTTGTTGTGTATTGTATAATTGGATGAATTCATAATGTTGTTAATGCATGTAAACCCTTGATGAATTGCATTCAATTATGGGATTATTTGTTGTGTGCTTACTCTAATGTTTAAGAAGTTGTATGTTGTCATGTGCATGTTAATTTAGTTGCAATCATGTTTTAAGAATGTTTTTAAATTCTTGGGAATTTTCAGAATGCATGCATTTCATTTAATTTGTATCAGAACAATTTTAAAATGTTGTGTATATTAGTGGTGGGCATGTCATATGGGATTGTGAAAACTAATGTTGTCCTCTAACAACCAAAATTGCCTCATAGAGGAGGAAAAATTATCCCTATCAAAATAAATCTTATGTTTGGAGAAACATGAATAGGTCTTGTGTCCTAGGACAATGTTTATATACATAAACCAGGGACATTGGCCCTAATATTTATTTCTATTATTCACAGGACATACATGGAACCTGAAACCTCAATAGAGTTCTTGAAGATATAATGTGTAAGGCCTGTCCAAATAGAGCCTTAAAAACATAAATTTAAATATAGAATTTCTATCATAATTTCATTTATGTTTTATATTTAGCATAATAACTATTCATTGTTCCGCAAAATTTAAAAATGAGTAGCATGATAATGAATAACATATTTAACATAGTAAAAAAAAATGAACATCATAACAATAATGAACACAACATAATAATGATAATAAATACCTCCAACTGATGTTGTTCTCCAACTCTGTCCAAGTTGAAGCTCTGCCCAAAACTGAATAACCTCCCAGCCAGCTAGGAATAGCCTATATGCCTCCCTAGCCCCAGGATTCCTTACGATTTCCTAGCCCTCGAGCCCAAAATTCCCAGCAACAGGTGCCCCCTGTGAAAGTCCTCAAGTCTGTAAGCACAAAAATAGATACACAATCTCCACTCTTCCTCCCTTCTCCTTCCTCCAATCTCAAAAAAAATATTACACCCAAACAAAAGAAGACCCCCTTCTTGAGTGTTCCCCCTTGCCTTATCCGTATTTCCTCATTATTCACCGCTTTATCCCCCCATTAAGTGTCAACCACCTTATCCCCAATTAAGTCTCAACCACCTTATCCCCCCCTCCATAAATGGGTCCATCTACCAATACAATTGTATTATTAACTAAGTCTTCATAATAAAAATTAATAATTCATTAAACTAATATTAATTAAACAAATATTTAATCATGATAATTATTTAATTAAACTAATATTCATTAAACAAATATTTAATCATGATAATTAATTAATTAATTAGGGTTGTTACATACACCCACCCTTCAGGAAACTTTGTCCCGGAGTTAAAGTAATTTATGATACAAGGGAAATTACACATGGTTCACACATTCATATCTAATAAACACCATTATCAGTAAGTAAGCCAAGAATACTCTTACATACTAGTGTACATGTGAAAGAAATGCATGTGTAGATATTACATACAAGTCTCGTGCATGTACTAATAATAATAACAATCACCTCTATAGTAATTTCTGTATGCATCCAATCCAATCAACGAGACTATTCATTTTATAAAAGATAATAAACCAATCAAATGTTTGTGACATCCCTTAATTACAATAATATAGATCAACAATGTTTATTTATACAATTGTAGTTTAGTTAAGTAATTATGAATATACATATATACACATTTTCTTTTCAGAAGAAAAAAACAATAAATTCCACCATAAGGAAAATCTCCATACACTCTCAACTATTTCTATTCATCCTTCCTCCCTAACTTACTTCCATATTCCCTTCCTATCCTTCCTCTGCTGGACTATCTTGGAGCGTAAACTATATTGACCTAACTCCAAATAGAACCTGTAAGCGGAAGTGTCACTATCTTGACCAAGCTTCCCCAGCAAGCAACTGACAGTCATCATCACACGTCTAGGGGAGTGTGAGCTAACAACGTCCTCCCATGACTCCAGGTTTCAGAGGATACATGGTGGGAAATTCCTCCACCCCTCCTAATAAGACTAAGGTCCACACCCTACAATGGAATATACAGTGGCACCGTGTTGCTGGGAATTTTGTCATCGCTTATTCAGTTTTTAGGCAGTGTCACCACCTGAAAACCTGCACTTGTCCATATATCATAACAGTGCATTTGTGCCAATATAATTTCACATACAAATATTCATACCATATTGTTTCTTGGTCGATGGTCATGACATCCACTTTTATTACCATTATCCCTTGGCTATTTCATAGCCCATTAACCTACAAATTTGTCTATAACACAAACTCATACATATCTATGCATTATCATCATGTAATTGTATACAACCATAATCTTAATTCGATATCCACGTACCAACAACTTTAATATCAAAGTTTTCAATTTAGAAATAGATCTCATAATATCCCCATAATTCAACTAACGTTCCCTGTTCATAGAATTTTCATTTACATAACAGATTGCATCATATCCACCATCATTCACATAATGTTAAACATTCATAGATTTCTAATTCACATAATAGATTACATCATATCCATCATCATTCAAGTGACATTTAATCATTTATAAAATATACATTCACATAGTAGATCACATCATATCCATCATCATTCAAATAACATTTAAACATTCATAGAATTTACATTCACATAGTAGATCGCATCATATCCATCATCATTCAAATAACATTTAAACATTCATAAAGGTTCATACATCTTAAAAGTTCAAGTGTATCATTAATAGTTTCACGGTGATTAGAAAATAAAGGTGATTAGGCCTCAGGTAATCCTAGCTATCTAAGTCAAAAGGTGGTGTTACATACACCCAACCTTCGAGAAACATATTCTCGAGGTGGTCAAAAAAGTGAGGGATAATCTCATCGTAATGTATCGTCATCCTCCCAAGTAGCAGATCCTGGACTATACTTGTCCCACTGGACCTTAACTTGGTCTACCAGAGGGTTCCTGAGCTGTTGGACTCTATGGTCCAATATGCGTAACAGTTCTACTGTGAGGGTTCCCGCGTCCGATACCTGCAATTCCTTCGAATTTAGTTTATGTGATTCATCATCAACATAATGGCATAGAACATATACATGAAAAACATTATGAGTTTTATGCAAGTGGGGTGGCAGTACGAGACGATAGGCAATGGGTCCAATTTTCTCTTTGATTTTGAATAGTCCTATAAATCTAGGTGATAACTTTGTCCCCTTCCCAAACCGAATGGTACTCTTATTAGGCCTAATACGAATGAAAACCTGATCTCCCACTTCATAACTTTGGTCAGTCCTATGTGCATCAACATAACTTTTCTGTCTATCCTGTGCCTCCTTTAGTCTCTCCGTAATCTGCATCACTTGTTCCTCCATCTCTTGAATCAATTCTGACCCAACTATTACTCGGTCTTCTAATCTTTCCCAATTCAACGGTGTTCTGCATGGCCTTCCATACAGAGCTTCGTAGGGTGGAATTCCAATGGAGCTATGAAAACTGTTATTGTAGGCGAACTCTACCAAAGGTAGGTACTTCTCCCAATGGGTTTGATTATCCATGACATACATCCTAAGCATGTCTTCCATGACTTGATTTACTCTCTCAGTTTTCCCATCTGTTTCAGGATGATAAGTTGTGCTTAAGTTCAACTGAGTCCCCTACGCTGACTGCAAACTTGTCCAAAACCTAGAAGTGAATCCGGAGTCCCTATCTAAAATGATCTTCTTGGGTATCCCGTGTAAACGTATGACCTCACTTACAAACACACGTGCCACATCAGTGACATTGTAAGTGTCTCTAACCAGAATAAAATGAGAACTCTTGGTTAACTTATCAACTATCACAAGAATGAAATTGTGTCTATGATATGTGAGTGGCAACCCCACAACAAAATCCATACAAATGACTTCCCACTTGGACATAGGAACATCATGTGGTTGTAGGAGTCCTGCCAGGTGATGGTGGTCGGCTTTCACTTGTTGACACTCAAGGCACTTGGCGACAAAATGGACTACATCGTTCTTCAAGCCTACCCAGAAGAAGAGATTCCTCATGTCTGCATACATTTTCTTCACACTTGGATGTGCAAAATAAAGTTCTCTATGGGATTCCTTTAGTATGATGCTTCAAATATCCCCACCTTCGGGGATGTACATTCTTCCTCAATATCTTAACAGTCTATCTACTTCCAGGCTATATCCTTCATACTTTGGATCTAATTGCCTCCCACTTTGGAGGTTTGAAGTAGCCTTTAAATACCAACTATCTCCAAGGAGTTGCGTCAACACACGTTCCCTAAGATTGACTTTTAAGGGTACCAAGGAGAAGACACGTGGTCTCTTGCTCAAGGCATCCACAACCACATTTTCTTTTCCCTTGATGTATGAAATACCAAAATCGTATTCACTCATAAAATCACTCCATCGGCTCTGCCTGGCATTAAGATCCCTTTGAGTGAAGAGATGTTTAAAACTTTCATGGTCCATTTTGAGCTCAAAGTTTCGCCCCACTAGATAGTGCCTCCAAAGTTTCAGATCTAGCATTATAGCTGCCAACTCTAAATCATGAGTAGCGTAAAGCTCCTCGTGTTTCTTCAACTTCCTTTACGCATAAGCTATCACTCCTCCATCCTGCATTAGCATGGCCTCCAACCCTTTCTTCGAGGCATTCATGCAGACTATGAATTCCTTTTCCATATCTGACACTCGTATAATTGGTGCACTAGTTAGTAACCTCTGAAGCTTGATGAATGCACTATCACATTCTTCTTTCCATTCATACCTGACCCCCTTGCACTGCAAAGTGGTGATGGGTTTTGCTATTTTAGAGAACCCTTCCACAAATCTGCGATAATAACCTGCTAGCCCCATGAAGCTTCTCACCTCATGAGCATTTTTCGGCACTGGCCATTCCATAATGGCCTTTACCTTTTCCGGGTCCACATAGATTCCTTCACCGAAAATGATATTACCCAAATAGTGAATTTCTTTCTGAAAGAAGGAACACTTCGAGAACTTCCCATACAATTTGTTCTCTCTAAGGCAGGACAACACTACTCGCAAGTGTTCCTCATGTTCTCTTTCGTTCTTGGAATAGATGAGGATATCATCTAGAAAGACTTGTACAAAATGGTCTAAGTACTTCCGGAATACACCGTTCATGAGGCTCATGAATACTATTGGCACGTTGGTCAATCCAAAAGGTACTAAAACAAACTCATAATTCCCAAACCGAGTTCGAAAGGCAGTTTTAGGAATATTGCCTTCCATAATTATTAACTAGTGATACCCTGATCAAAAATCAATTTTTGAGAATATCGCTGCTCCTTTCATCTGATCAAAGAGATCATCTATTCGTGGCATTGGGTACCTATTTTTCACTATAGCATAGTTCAAGTCCCTGTAATCTATAAACAGTTGTAAGGAACCATCCTTTTTCTTCACAAAAATTACTGCTGCACCCCAAGGTGAGACGCTAAGCCTTATTAGCCCTAAGTCGAGTATCTCTTTCAACTGCATCTACAACTCACAAATTTCTGGTGTTGTCATCGTATATGGAGTCTTGGAAATTGGTTCTGCACCAGGTTTTAGCTCAATAGTAAAATCAAGCTCCCTCTTAGGAGGTAACCCTGTCAACTCATTCGGAAAAACATCCTTAAATTATGACAACACATGGTACTAATCCAAGGAGGGCCCTTTCCTTTCATTCACTGCTTCCACTACATAAAGTTGACACCCTTGCCTCATGCACCGCTTAACCTTCATAGTTGAGATAAATCATAGAGATGCCTTTCTCCATACACCGTGGATCTCTACTGGCCCTCTTTCATCATCAACACAAATCACCCTTTTTGCGAAAAAATCTACCATAGCTCGATGGGCTTCTAACCAATCCATTCCAATGATTAGGTCATACCTTCTGAGATTAATGACATATACCTTCAACCTGGTAGTACACACTCCCAGGTATATTAGAAAATTATCAACGCTAGGTCCTATCGCTTGTTTTTCCCCTGAAGCCATATCGACTTGTTTAAAGTCAACGTGATCGTGGGCTGCCAACCCACTCTTTTCTAATGAAGATGGTGAAATGAACCTATCTGTAGCACAAGAATCAAATAGAATTTTAACATTGATATGATTTAATTTACCTAGCGATTCCACCACCGTGGATTGATGTTCTACCTGGTGATTATTAACCGCTGCATAAATCTGGTCGCTGCCACTTGCTCTTCCCATCGGGGCCTTTCTTTTTCTCTATGCACAAATCCTTCTTGAAACTCTGGGAAGTCATGCTGGTAATGGGTTCCTCCACATCCCCAACATGTAATGAGTTCCTTCCCCTAGAACCCTTGCCCCTACTAGCTATTCCCTAAGAAGGTTGCGGAGTTACCTACGTCGTTGCTGATGAGCGGGATGCTGCACTTGCTGCCATTGAAATACCTATAGAAATTGTCCTTGGTGCGACTCTATTACCATAAGGAGGTGGCCTAGAGCTCCCTCCCCTGGAGAAGGTCCTAGGGGCCTTCCCCACAAATCCAGGATGATGTGGAAAGGTCGATCGCATACCTCCTTTTAAGCTCATGTGTTCCTCAGCATAACGTGCATTTTCAACTGCTTTCGCTACTGAAGACAGTTTCCACATTTGTACCATGTCCCTTATCTTAGGGTTTAAACCATAGACAAAGTTTTCTGCCTATCGTTGATCATTATCCTAATTAATTGATTAATTATCATGATTAAATTTTTGTTTAATGAATATTAGTTTAATTCATTATCATGATTAAATATTTGTTTAATTAATATTAGTTTAATGAATTATTAATTTTTATTATAAAGACTTAGTTAATAATACAATTGTATTGGTAGATGGACCCATTTATGGAGGGGGGGATAAGGTGGTTGAGACTTAATGGGGGGATAAGGCAGTGAATAATGAGGAA
>ML780882.1:572696-595153 GCA_009831015.1 Picea engelmannii | reverse complement strand
TTCTTTCCAATTTAGTTTATGTGATTCATCAGCAACATAATGACGTAAAATAGATACATGAAATACATTATGAGTTTTATGCAAGTGGGGTGGCAGTACGAGACGATAGGCAATGGGTCCAATTTTCTCTTGGACCCTAAATGTCCCTATAAACTGAGGTGACAACTTTGTCCCCTTCCCGAACCATATGGTACTCTTATTAGGCCTGATACGAATGAAAACTTGGTCCCCCACTTCATAATTTCGGTCGGTCCTGTGTGCATCCGCATAACGTTTTTGTCTATCCTGTGCTTCCTTTAGTCTCTGCCTGATCTGAATCACCTGTTCCTCCATTTCCTGAATCAATTCTGGCCCAACTGTTACTCGATCTTTTAATCTATCCCAACTCAATGGTGTTTTGCATGGCCTTCCATACAAAGCTTTGTATGGTGGCATTCCGATGGAACTATGATAACTGTTATTGTAGGCAAACTATACCAAAGGTAGGTACTTCTCCCACTGGGTTTGATTATCCATTACATACATCCTAAGCATGTCTTCCATAACTTGATTTACTCTCTCAGTTTTCCCATCTGTTTCAAGATGATAAGCTGTGCTTAATTTCAATTGAGTCCCCAATGCTGATTGTAAACCTATCCAAAATCTAGATATGAATCTGGATTCCCTATCTAAAATAATCTTCTTTGGTATCCCGTGCAAATGGATAACTTCTCTTAAAAACACTCGTGCCACATCAGTAACATCGTAAGTGTCTCTCACTGGAATGAAATGAGCACTCTTGGTTAGCTTATCCACTATCACAAGAATGGCATTGTGTCTATGAGATGTGAGTGGAAACCCTACAACAAAATCCATTGAAATGACTTCCCATTTGGACATAGGAACATCATGTGGTTGTAGGAGGCCTGCTGGGTGATGGTGATCGGCCTTCACTTGTTGACACTTTAGGCATTTGGTGACGAAATGAACTACATCGCGCTTCGTGCCTACCCAAAAGAAGTGTTTCTTCATCTCCGCGTACATCTTCTTCACACCTGGATGCGCACAATAAAGTGATCTATGGGCTTCCTTCAGTATGATGCTTCGAATATCCCCATTCTATGGGATATACATCCTTCCTCGATATCTTAACAATCCTTCTATTTCTAGATCATATCCTTCATACCTTGGGTCTAATTTCCTCCCGATCTGGAGGTTTGAAGTAACCTTTAAATACCAACTGTCTCCTAGTAGTTGTGTTAACACATGTTCCTTCAGACTGACCTTTAAGGTCACCAAGGAGAAGATATGTGGTCTCCTACTCAAGGCATCTGCGACCACATTTTCCTTTCCCTTTATGTACGAAATACCAAAATCGTACTCACTCATAAACTCACTCCATCGTCTTTGCCTGGCATTAAAATCTCTTTGAGTGAAGAGATGTTTTAAACTTTGATGGTCCATTTTGAGTTCAAAATTTTGCCCTACAAGATAGTGCCTCCAAAGTTTTAGGGCTAGCATTACACCCGCCAACTCTAAATCATGAGTCGCGTATAACTCTTCGTGCTTCTTCAACTTTCTTGATGCATAAGCTATCACTTCTCCATCCTGCATTAGCACGGCCCCCAATCCTTGTTTCGAGGCATCCGTGCAGACCATGAAGTCCTTTTCCATATCTGGCACTCGTAGAATTGGTGCACTAGTTAGTAACCTCTTAAGTTCAATGAATGCACTATCACATTCTTCTGTCCATTCATACCTGACCCCCTTGCATTGCAAAGTGGTGATGGGTTTCACTATTTTTGAGAATCCTTCCACAAATCTCCGGTAGTAACCCGCTAGCCCCATGAAGCTTCTCAGCTCATGTGCATTTTTCGGCACTGGCCATTCCATAATGGGCTTTACCTTTTCTGGGTCCACCGACATTCCTTTGCCAGAAATGATATGACCTAAATAGTGGATCTCTGTCTGGAAGAAGGAACACTTCGACAACTTCCCATACAATCTTTTCTCCCTAAGGCAAGACAACACTATTCGCAAGAGTTCCTCGTGTTCTCTTTCATTCTTGGAATAGATGAGAATGTCATCTAGAAAAACTTTTACAAATCGATCTAAGTACTTCTGGAATACGCCGTTCATGAGGCTCATGAATATTGCTGGCGCATTAGTCAATCCGAAAGGTACCACAACAAAATCGTAATGTCCAAATCGAGTTCGAAAGGCAGTTTTTGGGATATCACCTTCGTTAATCCTTAACTGATGATATCCAGATCGCAAATCGATCTTTGAGAATACAACTGCTCCTTTCATCTGATCGAAGAGATCATCTATTCGTGGCACTAGGTACCTATTTTTCACTGTAGCACGGTTCAATTCCCTGTACTCTATACACAGTTGTAAGGATCCATCCTTCTTCTTTACAAAAATTACCGGTGCGCCCCAAGGTGAGACACTGGGCCTTACTAGCCCTAAGTCTAGTAACTCCTTCAACTTCATTTGCAATTCACAAAGTTCCAGTGCCATCATCCGATACAGAGTCTTGGATATTGGTTCTGCACCAGGTTTTAGCTCAATAGTAAAATCAAACTCCCTCTCAGGAGGTAACCCTGGTAACTCGTTCGGAAAAAAATCTTGAAATTCTGACAATACCGGATACTAATCTAATGAGGGTCCCTTCCTTTCTTTCACTGCCTCTACTACATATAGTCGACACCCTTGTCTCAAGCATCGCTTGACCTTCATAGTTGATATAAAGCGTAATGACACTTTTCTCTGTACACCCTGGATCTCTATTGGTCTTCCTTCATCATCAATACAAAGCACCCTCTTTGCGAAACAATCTACCAAAGCTCGATGAGCTGCTAACCAATCCATTCCAATGATTAGGTCATACACCCCAAGAGCAGTGACATATACCTTCAAACTGGTAGTGCACACTCCTAGGCCTACTATACAGTTATCGACACTAGGTCCTACAACTTGTTTTTCCCCCGAAGCCATCTCGACTTGTTTAAAGTCATCGTGCTCGTAGGCTGCCAACCCACTCCTTTCTAATGCAGATGGTGAAATGAAACTATCTGTTGCACCAGAATCAAACAAAATCTTAACATTGATATGATTTAGCGTACCTGAGGATTCTACCACTATGGATTGATGTTCAGCCTGGCGGTTTTTAACCGCTGCGTAAATCTGATGGTTGCTACTTGCTCTCCCCATTGGTGCCTTTCCTTCTCTATGCACGAAACCTGATTGTAACTCCGGGAAGTCGTGTTTGTAATGGGGTCCTTCGCATCTCCAACAGGTAATACGAGATTGAACTAGTGCACTGTTATGTGACTGATTCCGAAATGAGTTCCTTCCCCTGGAATCTCTGCCCCTACTAGCTGTTCCCTGAGATGGTCATGGACCTGTCTGCACCATTGGCGATGAACGAGATGTTGCACTAGCTGCCATTGAAATCCCTGCAGCTACTGTCCTTGGCACGACTCTGTTACCATAAGGTGGTGGCCTTGAGCCCCCTCCCCTAGGAAATGTCCTCGGGGTCTTTCCTACAAATACAGGGCGATGCGGAAATGTCGGTCTTGCACCCCCCGTTAAGTTCATGTGTTCTTCTTCGTAATGCGCATTTTCTACCGCCTCTACTACTGAAGAAGGCTTCCACATCCGCACCATAGCTCTTATCTTCGGGTTCAATCCATAAACGAAGTGCTCTGCCTATCGCTGGACATTGTCCATATACGAAACGTATTTGACCAGTTCCATAAACCTGATCTCATATTCTTCTACAGTTCTGTTTCCTTGTACTAAGGCATGAAATGCCCCTACTTGTTTCTCCTCATAGTATGCTAGTAGATATTTCCTTCGGAACCTCTCCTCGAAAAGTTCCCAAGATACTGTGTCTGGGGTAAGGTGTAGTTGTCTTTCCAAGTTTCCCCACCAGTTCAAGGCGCTATCTCTTAACTAGAAAATTGCGATCTTGGCCTTTGAATTGGACGCATAGTCCCTTAAGGAAAAACACCTTGTCATGCCTTCCAACCATGCTTTCGCGCATTCACTGGCGCGACCTCCGGCAAACTCCGAAAGTTTGATCTTTTGCAACTCTCGCGTGATGTCTTCAGGTGGAAATTCTCCCCTTGAGTTCCTTGATGCTTCTGGATTACCCATCCCAGATGGTGGGGGTTCCACTTCAGCCGCTGTTGGTTGGTGCCCCTTTAAAGTCTCGTTAATGGCTTCCAACGAGCATAGTATGAGGGCTACTTCGGGCGATGGTGGTGGTGGTGGTGTCGGTGGGGTTGATGGTGTTGGTGGTGTTGATGGTGTGGGTGGTGTCGGTGGTGCCCGTGACGATGCTCCCCTGCCTCGACCCCTTCGAGTCCTGACCATCTTGTATGACTTAACCTGCATCACCCCAAAGTTATCAGGGTGAGTCCCAGGACAATTCAAATTGGTGCTACTTAAACTTAGAAACAGGGTTGGGCGTAAGTTTTCTTTACTTGTCTATAAACAGACATTACTCCATCAGGGGAATTGGCTAGGTTTGGGTTAGGATGAAGCATCTAAGATTGGTTAACATCGAACTTTAAGGTAGATTAACCTTACACTCAAGTAAAATAATTAATTTAAAATTATTATTACACTAATTTAACCCAGATTAATTTTACTTTAATTAAGCTAACTTGACCTTTATATATATATATATATATATATATATATATATAAATTATTTATACTAAATTATTTAATTTATTTTAAATTATTTTAACACCTTAAGATATATATAAAATAATTAAACATACACCCAAGGATTTGGGCACGCATGGGTTCCACGTGCTCGTCTAGCTTCCTCAAGCTTCCTCGTATCTAACCCCCAAATTCTACACCTGTCAGCTCTTTGAATCCCTACGCGTCCTTCTCACTCATAGAGACCCTCCTTGCGTCATTCTTTCTCCTCCATAGATTTTCCTTGCTCTGCTCAGAGGTTTCCTGGAGCTCCCTTGCCATGGCTCACATCCTCACCATTGTTCTGAGCACTTCACTAGCACTGGTTATTACTGTATCTGTTCTAGTTTGTTTTGCAGGAACAGAGTATATTGATGTGGTCACTGACAAGATCCAGGACTTGGAGTCCAGTCTCTCTGAATTATTGGAGACCAATCCCCTGTCTATACACTCTGCAGAGTTCGCCCTCAAGGATGGTAAGAGGTACGATTCAGTCCACCAGCCTGTGCACAGTATCAGTACCCGCATGAAGAACGCGGAGTTAATCTAGTCAAAAACATTGCATCACCCTTCCTTATACAGTGGTAATTTTCTATTTTTGCAGTGTGAAATAAGAATGATTTGCTTGTAATTCCAGTGCTGGATGGATTTTGTTGTTCTTTCTTCGGTTTATTTCTTTTGTAAAAAACAATTTTATTCCTCTTTGTAAACCTATTGTTATAGGTGTATATATGTTGTTATATGTGTAAACATGATCGTTCAACTCATCAACCGAGCCAAGGGGGCTCTTTGGATTCCCTCCGGGAATCACTGGTCAATATTCGACCCACAGGTCATTCCCAGTTCTTCACGGCCTCTGCCCTAGAACCGCGCCCAAATTTCCTTTAGGAATCCTATTTATCAGGCTTCAACGTTTCGCAATCCCCGGTGTCAAGAATTCTTGTTCCTTCAAACTCTCAACTGTCGATTCCCGATACGACAGTTTATATGCTAGCCCTCCTGGCTAGACACCCATCTCATATGACCGTCGTCCCATGTGACCCCAGCCCTATCCTACATCGGAGTTTCGGGGTTCCAGATGTCAAACCTCACAAGTCCTTAGGACTCGCGATTCTGCGATCCCCGATATGTTCTCTCTCGGGCTTTAGCCCCTCCTGGCTATGCTCTGGGCCCATACGACCCCTTTCCCATGCGACCACAGTGGTACTCTCTGTCAGGATTCGGGGTTTCATGACTTTTGTTGTTATGAACCCCGTGTTTACGGGATTCCCGATATCCCAATACCCGATGCACCTCTTCCTTGCGCATTCGCCCCTTTTGGCTATGCCGAGGTCCATGTGACCGTTTCCTATGTGACCATCGTCCTATTCCCTATCGGGATTCGAGGTTTCGCGATTCTCACTATCACGGACCACTCGTCCACGGAACTCGTGATTTCCCGATATCGATGCAATCTGCCACCTGTCCATCGTTGACCCTTCCGTGGGCCCTGCTATCCCTTGACCCATCGGGAAATCGCATTTCGCGATTTCATAAAGCATAGATACTTTGTCCACGGGATCCGCGATTTCCTGATTCGCGATGGCCCGATGGACGACCTCCTATTGGGACCTTTCCCGATGACTCTGATCATTGCCACGTGTCCCAAGAATGGACGGTCCTGATCGTATCGAGATTTCCTTTACGGATTTCCCAACCTCTTGCTCACAGAGTTCCCGACTCTTCCCGGATGACAGACACTTGTCCGCCGCTCTGACTCTGGTGGTCCCACACGCTTCTGTCACTGTCAGGATATCGTTGATCACGATTCCCAGCGACGAGGTTTCTTTGTCTTCAAAAACCTTGATTTCCCGATCCCCGACTCTTCGGGATCTCTTGCCACGTGTCTCTCTTCAACGAACAGTCCAAATTGGATCTCGCTATTTCGAGACTTAAAACGTCCCGACTTCCTTGACATCGTGAATCCCAATTTCACGAATGCCGATATCCCGATGCCCTCACACCTCTCGTCGAGATTTCTCCTCCTATCTAGAGGACTTAACTCCCTGCAGATCCGATGGTTGTCGGGTATCCGCCCATGATCTGACGGCTCAGATCCATTCTCCGGCATAATAGACAACTCTCTGTTGGGGATAATGATAGTTGCATGAGCATTATGTGGTGTTAAAACTGCTCTTTTGGTACGGTCAAAATTTGTATTGGTCTATTGTTCATTAGAGTTTACGTTATTTAAGATTTTTTCGGGGCTAATACAGGCAGGTAATTTACATACTTCCTGCGTGATACAAGTTTTCCGTATCTCTTTGCTGCTGCGCATTGGCAATTCCTCGTTTGGGGTAAGTTCGAGATGAATTAGGCCTTTTCAAGGTCTTGCAAAAGTCCTATTGCATTTTATATAGTATAACTCATATAGTTATTAAATTTTTCCAACTTCAAGCCTTCAACAGAAGCTCCCCTCGATATTTTTATCGATTTTCAGGTGTCAATACTACTCGAAACTTCATTGACCAACATTGCTCAAATAAAATAAAATTTTCTGTTCTCTTTTTTGTGCTTAAAAGCTTTATCAGGCTGCTTTAAGGGTAGCCATTTTATAGGAGGCGATCCTGCAAACTTTATGGTTTGCTGCCACTATTTTAAAGGCGTTCATTTGAATATTCAGACTAACTGTAGTAGCCATATATGACCCAGTTACACGGTATTGCCTAAAACAGTTGCTTGTGATATACACGAGACCATTTGCTTGGATAATATAGGGGTGGTATCCTGAGTATATTCTTTGATACTGTATCAGTCTTATTTGGTCAAGCTGAACGTGTTTTATTTGTAGTTTTAGCGTAGCTGGAGTTAACACTCGGGGTTTTGGCCCTTAGGCCTAGATTTCGAACTAAGACGCTCTGATACCATATGTAACAACCTAATATTTCTAAACATCATTAAGTTTCATAAACATTTTATTGAGTAAACTGAAACAATAACTTCCTAGCGTAATATGGATTTTCATAACAACAACTTCAATAACTTAGATTTATCAAAAAAAATACTGATTTCATGGCAGAAGAAATAAATACATAACTTAACAAAGTGCCTGGTTCTGATGCTAATTTCTATTGCCTCTGTGCCTTGCTGTTGCCTTCCTTCTTTCTGCTACTAGATCAACCCTACCACAAACAGGAAAATAACTGCCCAAAACTACTATCCTTCCTGCCAACTAGGAAAACTACCTAGCTCCAGGATATCTACGGATATCCTGGCCCTCTGTGCCCAAAACCTCCAGCAACTCGGTGCCTCCACTGATCAAAATCCACAGCCAGCAACTCCGTGCTCACAGCAGGTCTAAAAGTCCTCAGAAGAATCTTTCCTCCCCAGTCGAATCCTCTTCCCGACAACCTTTCCCCTCCCTTATTCCTCCTTCGCCGACTCATGCAGTTACTCCTCTCCAACCACCCTCGTCCCCGTCCCTTATCTCTCCATTAATGTTTTATCTTCTCGGGACTAATAGGCTCTTCCTCTCTGCATACGCAACCATTTTTATAACATTTTTCATTGATCTTTTAAATTTATTTCTCAGGTCATTAAATGTGATCTGTAGTTAGAGTATTACTTAATTAATCACGATTATTTTCTTTAATTAATTTTACTTTATAGTCTTTAAATATTTATTTAATTAGGGTCGTTACATTATTTTTTGTGATGTTGTTAGAGTCTATTCATCAACAAATCTTAACAAACTCCAGATGTTCAAGCAGCAGTTACCAAATCGACTTTTCTTGGATTTGTTGTTTTGTTTGTTTTAGGAGACAGTTTACAGGTGTCGAGAGTATTGTAACTACTTTTCTATTTTGAGAAAGCAGAGGTAGAGTGCGAGTTTGGGGGAAGACTGAGATATTTTTGTTAGTTATGCACATGTAAAAGATGTAAGGAGGGTTGGACCTGTGTGAGTTTTTCCCTTTTGGCTGGACTGTGGGCCTTGCTACCTCAGGAGGTTTTTTGTCTGTAATTTTTGGATGGCTAAACAGTAATAGAGGAAGATGATTTACATGATTCTTGTGTAGCAGCATTGGTGGCATTTCTCTTCTGTTTTAAGTGTTTTCTTCCAGTTATCATGCCATTTGTTTTCAATTTCCTATTATCAAATGATAGTAAAAGAGCTAAATTTATTGGTGAATACTCTGCATCTGATCCTTTGGTAATTTTTATGTTTTCTTCTAAAGCTCAGTTTATGAATTCTTAACTGCTCATTTGCTCAGTTTTCCTCCCCCATTTTTTCCTCAATCGACACCATTCAAGCTTAAGACGATCCAACACTTGTTACTATATTGCCCTGTGGAGACATTTTCCTCTAGATTAGATCTGATCATTATCTTATAAATAGACCCCATAGCCCAATGGTGATCTGAGAAACTCGTCAACCACATCCTCATCTAAATATTTCAAAAACCCCAACCCCCTACTTTCATAGCTAGCCAAAAATCCATCCCATACAAACCAAGTTAAATCGAAAAGAGAGAGCCCTCTCTGAGTCTTGGAGGGCTAGATCCAAGACTCCAAGTGGTTCGAGGCTACCTTTATGACTACCTCCGTAGCCTTGGGAAAATTACAGAGCGTTAACATTTTTGGAGACTCCAATGGGGAGCGAGCTTTCAAGTTCTCCAGAAAATATTTCAAGTTCATATTTGACTTCTGACGGTGAACAGTAGCCAAACATAGGAAGGCTGTACCATTGACCTGGTGACTCCATTGTTCAAGATCCCGAGCTTCAAAGTTCACAAGCGAATTCACTGCTGAAGAATCTAGATTTTCAAATCCTTGAGGATGTTTCAAGATGACAGGGTATGTGGAAAATCCTATATCTTGTGAAGCCATAGAAGAATTTAGGGGTAAGTTAGCAGAATTTCACATTGACGAAGACTTTTTAACAACTATGTTTCGTATTTTGGAATCGAGCAAATTTTCTCCTAAAAGTAAAATTTGTTTTCTTGAGCTAGTTATTGAAAAGTTCGAAAATGATATTGAACTTTTGGATTCTCAAATTCAGTCATATAATTTCCAAGATCTCAAAGAATTCTTGGAAAATCTTCCTTCTCCAAAGCAAGAGGAAATTGTACTACCTATTGATTGGCAGATTGATGATGATTATGTTTTCCAATATAAGGCTGAAGTTGTAGATGCMGKGTTTAATTTTGAAGATGCAATTGATCAACTAGTCATAGAAGATCTAGGAAYGAATATCATGCATCATGCTTTAATTGATCCTATAGCAGATTACATGGAGGTTTATGTTAGCTTGAGTTTTCAAACATGTATTCTCTATAATGACCAAATATGTCACCAGTTGCCAGTACATATTTCAGCCTTGATTTTCATCAAGCACGATGAGGAAACCCAATCATGGGATCAACTGTTGGGTTGGCTTCATTGGCACTTTTTCATCACATGATTGAAGCAGTAACTGTTGGCAAAGTAGGGTAGGTAGGAATGCGCCAATAATCTCAACAGGATGAGCACTTTTCTTTTTTATCTCTTCATAGTTTTATTTTCGGTTTACAGTTTGGGGGCAGCCCAATGATCAGCTAATCTGCGAAGTTCAGAGTTCAACGGTTCTAGACATCTCCTTCGGAGCTATCTTCCCCAGGGGGAGCCTATGTTAGAACCCTATATAATAGGGGAATCAGTATTTTGACTATATCTATCTATTTTAGGCATTATGCTTTTGCTCATGACTCATAGTGAAGGTGGCAGAAAGTGCTCGACACTGACCAAGCATAAGATGAGTACCTGCACGCGAGCTTCAAAGCGAGTGTTGGTGCATTTTTAGAAAAAAATTGTGAATTGGTTTGAATGGAAAAATTTAATTCTTGTGGGTAAATACAAAGTTTGGTTTATTAGCCAAAATTTGGTCTTTTGAGCTAAAATTGGCCCCTCGGCCTTTATGCAGAGTTTTTGTCTTGTTTATCAAAATATAAATATTTTGACAAATATTTTTCCAAAAAATTATATTGGCCTCAGGCCAACCTCCGAATACTCAACACCGAGGATAAGCACCATTTCATAAACCAACAACAAACACACAAGCCAACGCCAGCACCAAACTCCAAAGCACAACCTCGGGCTCACTTCATTGAAAGACCATCTGACTGTTGGCTCATATAAACACCCAAAGTTCAGTTTACCACGTGAATGTGGGATATTGCCCATAGAAGCCAAAAATAAAACAAAAGCGCAGGCCCAACTTCTACCATGAATCCCTCATGGGACATCTGGCAATCTCCTATTTGAACACAAAATTGGAGGCAGTTTCTTGTTCCATGCATCGCTAAGGAGTTTGGCAGCTATCAAAGTGAATTCTTAGGAGCCAAAGATTTCCCACGATTTATATGATGAAAGTTACAGGTGTGGGTCGAAATCCAGATGCTGGTTTTCCTCAAGTTTTTGAAGCTGCCAGCAAATCAAGAAACTAATACTCCATAACTGGAGCAAATTTCAAACCCCATGCGCAGATGCTCACTCTACTTTAGAGAAGGAACTGGGTTGAGAGTTATCCTTTGTACATCAAGCGTGCAAGTGGAAAATGTTGAGTTTAAGTGTTTGCAAAAGTAATCGTAGTTGAGGAAAGTGAGAAGATGGCATCTATAACTCGTCAGGTTGCAAAAGCAAATAACACTCTCAAAGAAGAAAGTGAGAATGCCAAAAATTAGAATTGGTGTGGAGTTATTACTGTAGTTCAGAGCCTAATAAAAAATATTGATAAGTGCATGTCAACTAAAAGTCAGAGTGTAGATGTGATAGTGAGTGAGTGGATGGGGTACTGCCTACTTTAGGAATCGATGCTTAGCTCAGTTATTTATGCTCGTGATCATTGGTTGAAACCTGGTGGAGCCATCCTTCCGGACATAGCTAAGATGTATGTGGCTGGTTTTGGAAAAGGTGGAACTAGTCTATCATTTTGGGAGAATGTATATGGCTTCAATATCTCTTGTATTGGTAAGGAAGTGGTTGAAGATGTTGCTCAATAGAAAATAGTTGATGTTGTGGATAGCAGGGATATAGTGACAAAGACTTCTGTCTTACATGCATTTGATATCATGACAATAAAATCAGAGGACATGGATTTCACGACAACATTTGAATTGAAGCCAAAGCTTGGAAGAGAAAATGCCTTGTCTGGCTTGCAACAAGAGGTCCTTAAAGAGGAATGCATGCAAACAACAATCTGCAATAACTTTGAAGATTTTTCTTTATCTAGCATCCATTGGTGTCATGGACTTGTGTTATGGTTTGAAACGGGTTTTACAAGAAGGTTTTGCAAGGAGATACCTACCATGCTCTCAACATCTCCTTATAACCCCAAAACACATTGGTCACAGACACTTCTTACTTTCAAAGAGCCAATTGCTCTGTCCTAGTGTACAGCTACCAAGGTAAGTAGCTCCATGCAGGTAATAGGTACTGAGTCCTCACCCGCTTCTTGTATAAAAGGTCGTCTTAGTATTGCACGGAGCTTCAAACATCGCAGTATTGACATTTCAGTTGAGGCTATGGCAGTTGGTGCTGGTGATTAGGTTAGGGTATGGCCTGTGCAGATATTTAGCACAAGTGGCACTTTCCAGTAGAGCATTTGATCAACAAGTATCAGGTTTTAAGGAGCATAGCCAGGTAGCCTTTAAACAACTCTTCGACAGAGGCAGAGGCAACTAAAGATAAAGGCAGTGAAGCATCTCAAAAGAGAAAAGCATTAGTTGAAGTAGCAGCAAAAGAGGTAGCCAGTTATAATTGGAGCGAACTTGCAGACATGGGAAAGCTGAAGGACTTAACTGTGGTTGAATTCAAATATTATTTGACTGCTCACAATCTGCCAGTTACTAAAAAAAAAAAAGAAGTCTTGATCAACATAATCTTGACACATTTAGGAAAGTGAAGTCTTATGGTGTTAGGGTGATTAAGTTTGTTGTGAGACGGATTCCTCTCAGTTGGGAAATGGTGGCAAATTAGTTTTGAATTGTTTGAAGCCCCTACAGTAGATCCCTCTGTAAGAGAAGATCTATTAGAATTGATCACAGTAAAAGATGAAAGGAAAGGTATTTTTTCCTATGCAACCTGAGCTCTATAGAGACAAGAGACAAAGAGAAAATAGGTGACAGATCATCCATTAATGAAGGAAGAAGATATTCATCTCCCATTACTCAGTTGTGAGAAAAATTTGATGAATCAAGCAGATTAGAGTGTAGATGGCTAAATTGATTATAGATTTGTGAGCTGAAGGACATAGTGCATTGATTTTGTTTTCCCCTGGCACCTTCTACTTCCAAGTTGGCCCATGTTTGAAGGGTCAAAGATCAAATCTTGCATATTGGGGTATAGATCAATTTGGAAAATATTCTGTACCAGATTTTAAGCAACTTGTTTCTATTCTTAGCCAAGGAGAATTTTCGATCCCTTAGTTCCAGGAGAATTAGTTTTGAAAGAGATTTCTTCTAGATCACAAGTGGCAGAGATTTCCTATATTCCAAGCAGTGGTTAGAGCACCAATCCTCCAGCTGGCAGCAAATCTCCAACAACCTCAGGCTTCTGTGGCTTTTGCATTTATTTGTTGTGATGTTGTTAGAGTCTATTCGCCAACAAATCTTAACAAACTCCAGATGTTCAAGCAACAGTTTACAAATCGACTTTTCTTGGATTTGCTATTTTGTTTGTTTTAGGAGACAGTTTACAGGTGTCGAGAGTATTGTAACTACTTTTCTATTTTGGGAAAGAAGAGGTAGAGTGCGAGTCTGGGGTAAGACTGGGATATTTTTCTTATTTATGCACATGTAAAAGATGTAAGGAGGTTTGGACATGTGTGAGTTTTTCCCTTTTGGCTGGACTGTGGGCCTTGCTACCTCAGGAGGTTTTTTGTCTGTAATTTTTGGATGGCTAAACAGTAATAGAGGAAGATGATTTACAAGATTCTTGTGTAGCAGCGTTGGTGGCGTTCCTCTTCTGTGTTAAGTGTTTTCTTCCAGTTATCATGCCATGTGTTTTCAATTTCCTATTATCAAATGATAGTAAAAGAGTAGAATTTATTGGTGAATACTCTGCATCTGATCCTTTGGTAATTTTTATGTTTTCTTCTAAAGCTTAGTTTATGAATTCTTAACTGCTCATTTGCTCAGTTCTCCTCCCCCATTTCTTCCTCAATCGACACCATTCAAGTTTAAGACGATCCAATACTTGTTACTATCTTGCCCTGTGGAGACATTTTCCTCTAGATCTGATCTGATCATTATCTTATAAACAGACCCCATAGCCCAATGGTGATCTGAGAAACTCGTCAACCACATCCTCATCTAAATATTTCAAAAAACCCAACCCCCTACTTTCATAGCTAGCCTAAAATCCATCCCATACAAACCAAGTTAAATAAAAAAGAGAGAGCCCTCTCTGAGTCTTGGAGGGCTAGATCCAAGAATCCAAGTGGTTCGAGGTTACCTCTGTGACTGCCTCCGTAGCCTTAGGCAAATTACAGAGCGTTAACAAAGGCTACATATAAAAGAATAAAAATAGGATGTTGAGTCTTTAGAGTAGGGAGAGGTGAAATGAAATAAGATTGATACCTTTAGATACCTGGGCTTCTTCAGTTCAACATGAGACATATAGCTCAACAAGGAACTTAAAGCCTATTTCAAGTTTTGCATCAAATGCTTCATCATTTTGACGCCGTAAAATGGTTGATCTTTGACACCAAGGAACAAAATCCTCATACAAGTCAACAACTACTACAACTCCAAACAATTTCTTTGGAGAGTACCCTATAACATGCTTCTCTTCATAAGTTTATGCAAGTCTGGAATCCTCGTCACCGTCTCTGCATCCCAGAAAGCCCCTCATTTTCTGAGGGGCGATTCTTTCCCTAAATACATCCCATTTCAAAATCCCCTTGTCCACAATATTCTCCTCATTAACTACACCCCTTGCACCGATTCCCGTAATACTGTTGAATTTCCTGAGCACATTCAAACCCCCATGGCTACCAGTAATCTCGCCTCGACCCAAAATCGATCCATGCAGAGTACATGACACTTGTGGTCGATGAGAAATGAATCCAAGAGAATCCTTCGATGTTTTCGAGAACTGGCGCATGGTGACAAATTGCCCAACCTCCAATCCAACTCAATTTAATACCCAAATTATGATACCCTCCAAACTGCATGAAACACCTTTGATTTCTTCGCCAAATTGGGGAACAATTGCAAAGCTTTGAAACCTGATCTTTTAACTTCCAGAAAATAAAATGAGAGGCCTGACCACATTTGTAGAGTGGGAGAATGCGTGCAGGGTTTGGGGATGGAGAGCCCGGGAGAACGCGTGTAGGGTTTTGGGGGATGAGAGCTCGGGGGGGCACACGTGGGCTTCATGCATAGTCGACTTTATTTTTGTTTTAAATTTTTAGTTTCTTTATTTTTATTTTTTATTTAAATTGTATTTTGATTATTTTATTTTATATTTTTATTTATTTAATTAATTATTCTTTTAAATAATAAATTAGTTTAAATAATTATTCTTCTAATTTAATTTAAATTTTAATTATTTATAATAAAACAAAAAAATATCACCCCCAAACAAAAGAATACCCCCTTCTCGAGTGTTCCCCTTTGTCTTATCCTCCTTTCCTCATTATTCATTGCCTTATCTCCCAATTAAGTCTCAACCACCTTATCCCCCATTAAGTCTCAACCACCTTATTCCCCCCTCCATAAATGGGGCCATCTACCAATACAATTGTATTATTAACTAAGTCTTCATAATAAAAATTAATAATTCATTAAACTAATATTAATTAAACAAATATTTAATCATGATAATTAATTAATTAAACTAATATTCATTAAACAAATATTTAATCATGATAAATAATTAATTAATTAGGGTTGTTACATAATGTTTGGCTTGCAATTAGGATATGGTTATTAGTTTGACATTTTTTATAACATGATTGGGTATTATGGTCTAAGCCATGTTTTAATACCAAAACCAAGAGACATATGCCCTAATGGTTTCTTCTAGGGCTCATGGCTCAGATATAGAGGCCCAAACTACCCTAAATACATTGTAGTGGGAATTATTGTCCCATAAGTGGGATATATGCATACTTTTAACATTTAGTGTAGAAAGGATGAGTCTCATGGCCCAATCCCTTTTTAATACCAAAAATCAAGGACTCGATCCCCAATAGTCTATTTAAATCTCATTAAACATGCACAAGGTCAAAAGCCACCAAAAAGGCCCCATAAATGGAATTGTTTACCTAAGAATGGTATACATGAATAATTTTGACAATTTTTGTACCATGGATGGGCTTTTTTAGGTGTAGGAACTAGGGACATAGGTCCTAATGGATCCTAGTAAGGATCATGGGCCATGTAAAGGGTATCATAGCATCATTATTATTATTGGGTGACTAGAAGCAATGTTTAGTTCCTCAGCTTTGATTTTCCTCCTGTGAGATACCCATTGCTAAAAACATGGAAATGGTGCCCATATCCCCACTTAGTCACCAATGACCCGTTTTTAGGTCATATGTGGTTGTTCAAGGAAGAGTACTTCTGATCCCTAGATGGCTAGAAGCACCATTTAGAGCCTAAGGTCCATGTTCATTCCCTCGACTATGTCTATGGCCTCAAGACCCATGCCATGTGCTCAAATGATATCCATATCCCCACACAAAGGCCATGGATACCCCTAAGAGGTCATTTCAACCATTAGTCATGTTTTATGTGTCATGTTTCTTACTATCTATCTACATCAGACTTAGGTTTGATGTAACCAAGTTGATGGTATGGAATTCATAAAACATATCAAAATGAACATGTTTTCATCTTTCAATATGTTTTATTTTAACGAACCACTACAATGCGTTACAAATAGCCATAGCTAATGAAATTGGAAACATAAGTAGACTTGTTTATGCATATTTCAAATATCTAATTTTTTAAAGAAATATTTTATTTTCTCTTATTTTCCTGTGACATAACTCATTAGTGCAAACACATTAGTGCATAAACAAAGAGTTAATATTTCTCTTGTAACTTTTAAATTCCTCTCTTGTATCTTTTTAATTCCTTAATGATTTAAAAAAAATTGCATGCAACACTACTAGACACTAACCTCTACATGCTAAAAAAATCACATTTTCATTATGTTAAAACTTTTAAATGTTAAACGGATGCTTGACATACAAATTTTTGTATGTGATTACTTTATTGGTTCAAAAAAATTATAAAATAATCATAATTTTGATACATTGATTCCATTATTTAAATATTAAATCATTCCACTTACACAAACATATTTCTTGTCAATTATAGAAAAATCAAAATTATTACATTATTTTTTACCTATACACATTAAAGGATATTTGTTTTTAAGATTTCTATTACATATACAAAACATATTAAAACAATTAAATCTCATGTATGATTATGATGATTTTTTACTAAAATAATTAAATATTATATTTAAGCTTATAATTTGTAACGATAAATCTATGTAGAGAAAAGTCACATATCTTATTTGTCATATAATACAAATCAATGACTATGTGCTCTATGTGTGTTGTCACTTCAAAGTAAATATGGTTGATATCTTTGGTTTTGTTTTGATTTTCTTTTATGTTTTTTTACACAGTTAAAAGAAAAAAATAAAGACAAAAAAAACAAGATGTCACTTTGATCCAGGTGGATATCAGTGGCCACCCACCTTTTCCAAATGGCTCAAAACAGTTTTCTGACAATTTTAGAAATTTACTATTTTTAGCAGGTTTTAACTTCCGGGGCCATTTTGAGGGTCCAAATGAAGGTTTTTCAAGATCGAGGTTCTCAATGATAGCCAAAGGTATGATTCAGCCCCTAAAATGAATCTCCTCGACGATATCTTTCCAACGATCTATCACATGCCTAAAACGGAGATCGTATGCAAAATTTACGACCCCGGGAAGTTGATGTACTCACTTACCCAAACAGGGCCCACATGACTTTTGGCGCTTCATTTCCTAGAGTTAGGTTTTTGGATGTCTAGGGTTTTTGACATTCCTACTTATTGTAAAAAGGTCTTCAGAGCCTCATTGTAATCATCTTCTTGCGAATGGGAGTAGCCGTCACATCTCTTCTCAGAGACAAGCTGCCACCATTCTAGCGATTCTTTCACTTTGTATTTTTACAGTTTCTGTACATTTTTTTCATTAATAGAAATCGTGTATTACTGTATATCTATGTTTATGGTTGCATCTCTGATACATTTCTGTTATATTATTGAATAACTGCGATATCTCTGTGCATTACTTTATTATATCTCTGATCTCATTTCGTGCCGAAAATAATCCGGATCACACTTCCAAGTAAATATGATTGATGTCTTTCATTTTGTTTTGATTTTGTCTTATGTTTTTTTTTCACAATAAAAAGAAAAAATGAAGACAAAACAAAATAAAGATAAAGATAGAAGAAATCATAATCATAATCAATTTTCTTCTATCTTTGTTAAATGATTTTCTTAATGTAATTTCTTATTTCTTATGTCTCCCTCCAAAGATAAGAGAAATGACAATCATAATTGTTTTGTTTTGTTTTGGGCAAAGAAATAACAAATCATATAATAAAAGTCATCTATAATGATTTATTTTGGGCAAAGACATAACAAATCATATAATAAAAGTCATCTAACAAGATAGAAGAAAAATAACTATGATTGTGGTTTTTTTTTCTATTTTTGTTTTATTTTTCTTCTATCATATTAAAGAACTTTATTTTTAAATAATGTGATTTTTTTCCTATTCTTTTTTCTGTTATGTTAAATTAAAAAAATTTATAAAAAAAAATTCATTTTATATTTTTCCTCCATCTTGTTAAAGAATTTTTTTTTGATAAATGATTTTTTGTCTTTGCAATATATTTTCCTGTGTCTTTTCTTAGCAAAGGCAAGATAGTGATTTTATTTTTATTTTTTTTCTTTATTTTGTTTTATTTTTTCCTCAAAATTAAGATAGAAATGAAAATCAAAATAAAAAAGAAAAATTTCTTATTTTCTTTAAAAAAAAAAATAAACAGTAAAAAATTTGTGAATTTTTTTCTTAATTTTGTTTTATTTTTCTTTCAAAATTAAAATAGGAAAAAAAGAAGAAAAAATTAAATTTAAAATAGTAGAAATAACCTTTAAATAAACACAACAAAAAACAAAAAAATTATTTAAAGACATATTAAATGACAGTTAAGATACCATTTAAAAAGACAAAAAAACAAAGTCCAATAATTTAGAAAAATAACAAATGGTAGTAGAAATGTCAATTTAAAAGACAAAAGAAAAATAAAAATAAAAACTAAAGAAATGATAGAAGAAACGTCATCTATAAAAATCTAAATTACTTTTCTTTGCTTGATTCATATATTTTTATGAGATTTTTATCTTTATTTTTACTTTGAATTTTAAATTACTTTTTTTTATTAATTCATATATTTACAGAAAAATCTAAATTATTTTTCAATTTTTATTATAAATAAAATGAAAAAATTTAAATAAATTTTTATTTTTTTTTTCTTTTAATTAACTTCTAATTTCTTTTTTATAAATGTATTTTCAAATTTGATAATTTGAAAAAAACTTATCAATTAAAGAAAACAACACAGAATAAAATGGCTCCTTTAACAGTAAGAGTGAGTCGAAGTGAAATTTCAAAGGATATTTTTGTTGCATTGACAAAAACGGATATCACATGCATTCATTAGTTTTACTAACTAACGACCATAAGCCGTGACACAATAGTGGACACAGGCTTTCTTGGTCACTTCCAGCCGTGGGTTCATTTTACAGGGTTGAACGGTCTATATATGTGAGCATGTTAGGTAGGGATTTGAAATTTATGACAATGTAACTTCATGAGTTCATATCTTAAATTTTGGGTGATTAATTTGTCCAAATTTTACATGGTTAGAAAGTTAAGATGATGAATAAATTAATCAAAATTTATATTTTTAACAATTTTATTAAATGTATTAAGCATTTTTTTTCTACTTTGATGATGGCTTCCTAGGATTTCTTACTACATTTGATGCCTAAAGTATGATCAATTTATCCATTAAATTTAAAGTTTCTAATCGAGCCATACAAATTTCCAACAAATCATCATTTTTTGTTGTTTAAAATCAATTTCTGAATGCTAAAATTGATTCGGTACTTATCACACAAATTTGTGCATCTAACAATTTCTCATCAGATTTCGAGCAAATGTCCTCCAAAAATATCTCATGAATCATTTCTTAGAATGTTTATGCAAAAAGGTTTAAAGTGAAATACTTCACTGATATTTGACAAATAACAAGATACATCATGCCTTATGAGATTAAATATACAGTTAATCTGTTAGGAAAAACATGTAAACCTCTTTCAATTTTTTTATATATAACAAGCTTGAAGTTCCTTGCTCATGAATTTTATGTATTTTTAAGATATACAAATTGTCCTAAATTTTTTCTAAAGGTTGATAGAGGTCTTAAAGATGTAATATTTGGCTTGCAATTAGGATATGGTTAGTAGTTTGATATTTTATTTAATTTGATCGAATTTTATGATCTAGGTCATGTTTTAAGACCAAACCAAGAGACATATGCTTTTAAGACCAAACAAAAAACAAGAAAACGATGAAATAAAAGTTATTTAGAAAAATAGTAAATAGCAATAAAACTATCATTTAAAAGACAAAACAAAACCCCCCCAAAACCAAGAATAACCACAGAAACATCATTTAGAAAATCTAAATAATTTTTTCTAAATAACCTCTGTTTTGTTTTGATTCTCATTTTTTAAGTTTTAGATTTTTTTTAAGATGTAGGTTTTTTCTTTTCTTTTATTTTTAATATTTATATCATTTAGAAAATCTAAATAACTTCTATTTTTTTTTTATTCTCATTATTTAAGTTTTAGGTTTTTTTTTTAAGATGTAGGTTTTTTTTTTTCTTTTATTTGTAATATTTATTTTGTTAATTTAAAGATAGAAAAATCTAAATAGTTTTTCCTCCTTTTTAATTTTCATTTTTTTTTAACTTTTATTTAAATTTTTTTCTCAAATAATTTTCTTTAGAAAATCTTTTCCTATATTTTTAAGCTAAATTAAAAATAAAAATAAAGAGAAAAATAAAAATATACATTTAGATATTAATTGAAGAAAATGATTTTTCCTTTCTTGGTTTTCTTTTTAGTGCTAGTCTTTAGTAGATTGGAAAGACCTTGTCTAAATATTTGATTTTTTTAATTTTTAATCTTGGTGAGATTATTATTTTTTGTTGTTTAAATTGCATTTTTGAATGCATATATAGATTTAACATCGTGAAAAGACCTTCAGAACACATGAGTAATACAGACTCAGACACTCAAATCTGGAGTTCCAACAATTTAACCTGATTTAAGTCAAAACTGATCAAAAAAATATCTGTAAAAAACACCAAAAAAAAAATCTTAACATTTAGACTAAACGGATTAGAAATTTCAAGATTATTTAAGTTGCACCGACAATGATATCACACGCTTTCATTAGTTTTACTCCGTGACAGCCACGAAACGTGGCAGAATTGTGTGCGCCAGCTTTCTTGGTCGCTTTTCGAGCTGCGGGTTCATGCGAGAGGGTTGAACGGTCACTAATCAAAATTGATATTTTCAGCAATTTTATTAAATGTATTAAGCATTTTCCTTGACTTTGATGACAGCTTTCTAGGATTTTTTACTAAATTTGATGCGTACATGATGAGCAATTTATCCATTAAATTAAATTTCAAAAAAAACACCAAAAACTCTAACATTTATACTAGCCGATTACAAATTTCAAATTTCAAGGTTATTTAAGTTTGACTGACAAGATATCACACGCTTTCATTAGTTTTACTCCGTGACAGCCACGAAACGTGGCAGAATTGTTGGCGCCGGCTTTCTTGGTCGCTTCGAGTTGCGGGTTCATGTCAGAGGGTTGAACGGTCACTATATGGGGACCGGGTTAAGGATTTGAAATCCAATCGACGAATCAAAACTGATATTTTCAGCAATTTTATTAAATGTATTAAGCATTTTCCTTGACTTTGATGACAGCTTTATAGGATGCGTAAATGATGAGCAATTTATCCATTAAAAAAAAATTAAACTTGCTCTGCGGACTCGGTTATTACAAATAACTTGCATGGTCCATTTTCCTATAAATTAAGGCAACCACTAGATATCAAGCAGTTCAGCGATAAATATACAATTACGCATAGTAGCTGCTATTGTGGAGTCTTTACAAACCTGCCATCTTCCTCTTCTTCAAAGGATTGGGATTGTGTTAGGAGTCAAAAGTGTCATTCTGAAATTTTTGAGGGAGTGTTTTTGTTGTGTTATATACGGGATTGCATATATCTTGAAATAAAAAACATGCCTGATCCTGGTTTTGTCTCTGGATTTACTGGTGTGGGTATTGACAAAGCAATCCAGCAGATACTTGATCGAATAAGCATTGCGGTTCGCTGCAGGAAAGAAATGGTGTCCCTGAGAGATCTTGTAATGAAAATCGAGCCTATCGTTAAGCAGATCCACAAATACCGCCAGGCAATAAACAAGAAGAATAAAGATAAGGTTTCCGCCGTCAGCGGATGGCTTAAAGATTTAGATGCCCTTCTCCAAGAAGCATCAGAAATGGCGCGATGCTGCACAATACCAACGTGTAACGTTGTTCTTCGTTATCAAACTAGTATGAAAATCTCCCGTTT
>ML780882.1:523979-551496 GCA_009831015.1 Picea engelmannii | reverse complement strand
AGATAAATCCATTTAGCGAAAACTAAAGTAGCTAGTTCCTCCAACATGTAGAAGAAAAGAGGCAATCCCACCATTTTTTTTTAATATACAATAACAAGTATGTGTTATTAATGTGCAGTTAACAATGCACATGAGTTTTTATTTCATAAATTCATAACTATGAAAAAATTCCCTCACCTTCACATGTTTCAAAATAAAATCTTAGCATTAGGACCTATTTTTCCCTCCTAAGAATATTCAAGGCCCTGTTATCAGACAAATCGGTAGGTGTGGACACTAAAAGATCTCCCTAGATCCACCTGGATCTAGAAAAAAATAGGACATGACACGACTCTTTCCCTAAGTTGTAGTCATTGAATCAACTAAAGAGAAGGAATGAGTGACATACCTTGATATCGCTTCCTTAGGTCTCTGTTGCTCCTGCTTTGCTTCGACGCTCTCATGAAGTCAAGTCCAAGACAATACAAACCAACCAAAGTGAAGATAGCAAAGTATATTCAATGTCAACTTATGCATATGATCAAGGAGTTACACAATAAAGTAAGAGTGACTTTATGGGAAAAGGACATGTCGCTGTATCATATTAATTGAAAGTAGAATATACAACATGATCGCCTTGATGTTTCCAACTTCCTTTCAATGACCCTTAGTTCCAACACACACACTTTCTCTGTACTTGCATGAAGAAGATCCTAAACCTCTTGATAGACCAAATAGAGCTTTTAAGCTTCTATCCAAGCAGGGTTCTTCATACAATTCTTTCACCAATTCTTTATTCAATCTTGCTTCACCTTTTCCATGAGAAACCTTTCAATATATAGGAGAAGGAGAGATGGTTACATGGATGAGGATGATCCCATCAAATTTGAGAAGTCAGTAGAATGAAAACCATGTGAATGCCAACTCATTTTCTATAAGATTCCCTTCTAGAACCCTCAAGACCTCTTCTCGTTTCCAAGATTAAAAATAGGTTCGCACCCTATATATGGAGCAGATTGTGAGAAGGCCACACCCTAAGTTTGGGTGGCCTGCGAGAATGAAGGATTCTTGCACCCTAGACCATAGGTAGCCTGTGAACTCATCCTTAAAATATGTTTTTGGAAGAAGACAGGAGCCAGTTTTCTTAGGCAAAAAGTCATTGTTGGGAACCTGAATACAACACTATTAAGACACCACCAGAGTGACCAAAATCATGTGTAACAGAATGCCCCCCAAAGTATGAGGTCGGAATTTGTGACAGCCAAAATACTTTGTAAACTGCGTGTGTGTTTCAAAGACCAAGAGCGCACCTAATCGGAAACCTGCAAACAACCAAGCATCTGTAGAATACAATACAATTTCTCAGGTAGGCATTCCCATACTCAGATCACAAATGAATGAAATCATAAATGTAGGTCATGGCCACCAATCATACACTGTGGATCCATGTTGTCAAAATGGTGCATAGCCACCAAGAATACACTGTGGATCTATGCGAGAAGACTTAAATTAAGACGACATAGCCACATGACATACAAAGTGGATCTATGTGCCAATGCAAATCATACATACTCCATCGTAGCCTGGATCAAAAAAGATGAGACCCAAGGTCTTCAATCCCATCACCTGAAAGTACGAATCTACCCATGCGATTACATGTGTTGAAGTCGGACATGGTAGAAACCACTTGATTACCAGCCATTGATGAAAACCATTAACAAGTGCGAGGGAAATCAACATTGATGTCAATGACTCCCAAGGTACTGAAATACAATCTGAAAGAATGTGAATGAATGAGCTGAAGTCAAGCACCCGACGGAATCTCTCGATCAGGAATCAATGATGTAAAACCCCTGTCGAAAGCGAAGAGACCTACCATTAAGGCATGCAGTCTCTAAGGTACTAAATAATTTCTAAGTCTTGTTTCCGGATAATTAGTTGGAGTTGACATAAAAAGACTTGTCACAAGAGGGCCTTGATGTATCCCCTATCAATGACACGAAATAAGTAACATATTTTGAGAGTAAAACAGAGTATGAATACAGGTTGAAATGAACACAGGGAAGGACGACATAGTAAGAATGGACAACTGCATATGGCTGACTCAGTAGAGGGCTTGGATGAACTTCTCTTGAATATATGAATGACACAACCAAGGACTTGGCAGCACTAACTCAAAGATGACCCAGGATATGGCCTTGTGGCAAGTCGAATGAGAGAAAAATGGATTTCCCAAACTGGTTTCAAATGATGAATAGGGGGCTGTCATGTTCAAGAGAGACACGTTCTGCCATTAATATGAATACGAAAACATATCCCTTTCCCAAAATTTTCCTCACCATTTCTAGCAAGTACCTCTTTATCTTTACCCAAGCTTGAGGAGGATAACATATGCTTGTTGATGTAAGCTCATCCTTTGGACAAGTCCCTCGTAGTATATTTAACAAACCCTAGGAAGGAGTGGCTCGGTCCCATTACGGGTCTTTCGATGTTGGTTTAATGAGTCCAAAGATAGAAAACTCGGGGGTTTTTCATGTTTTGAGAGTCTGAAAAACACTTAAAGAGAATTCTCTCAGTTCCTTTTTCATAAAATAGTTCGACAGGACCGAAAAAGTGATAAATTATCGCCCATTGAATGTTTTGTTTAGATACTTTTACGAGCGTGAACGGAACAAGGTCACTCAGCCATCTTTTTTTTTTATGGAGCGTGAAAAGAGCTTAAAGGATACTCCTTGGTGTTCGTCGTTTTCATTTTACCATTACGAGTACGAAAAGATGAGAAAAGTATACTCGGTTATGTTCTCATGTATTTTCGAGCGCGAGAACGAACGAAGACTGAGCTCGAGGTTTTTCTAAGAACCCTAAAAAGTAGTCTCACATGCAACAAAAAGACAAAAAACATCCATACTCCTTTGTGTGGAATTCAAAGTTGCTATATCTGGAAAAAATCACACTCATAGGACTATTAGGCATTAGGTTTTATAGACAAAATAATATAAAAATCAACAAAAATGGTAAAAAGTGAATAAATATGGGTAAAAAGGGCTTTTACCATTTTCATTGTGATTTTGCCAAAATCTTTGCCCCATACATCTCATTTTCCCCCAAATTTCATTGCTCGATCATGGGAGGCACAAGTGACCATTTGGAAAACCGTCTCCACCAACGAGGTAAACTCTTGATCTTCTAGTTTTTCCATGGTTTATTTGCAGTTTTCATTGACAATTTTCAAGGTTTTAGGTCCATTTTAGGGCCATAACTTGCACTCAAGCATTCTCGTAGGCTGGCCATGCGGGACCTGCGAGAATATAGGATTTTCATAGGTGGCCTTAAGGGCACCTATGAGAATCTCACACTATGCTAAAGGGGCACCTGCGGGGGCCAAAAAATGAATTTTAAATTGGATTTTTTCTCGATAAAAAATGTGCCAAGTTTTGAAAAAAGTTGCTGACCCTTCTCTTATGGTTCTTGTGCAGGTATTTGACCATCACGTTGTTGGAGTGGCAAGAAAGAGAACATGCGGAGGAGGATGCCATTGCCGAGAATGACCCGGGTACTATCGCTGCCCTCCGAGACTTTGGGCTCTTGAAATTCTTCAGGATTCTGGGCATGAGGGCGCAACTCAGATTGTTGGAATACCTGGTTCATATCTAGGACATGGACCAATAGTTATTTCACATGGGAGTCCACACATTGACCCTAGATATCGAGGATATCTACTTTCTAACAGGGTTATCACGGTGTGGGTACCACACTATCTTGACTGGTAGTCGAGGTGGCAGACTCCCTATGAGTGAGTATTGTCGCCAGTACTGTGTTCTTGAGGTAGAAAGAAGCAAGGGCAATGTTTCTATTTAGGGGGTCCAAGACTTGACCCTGTGAACCATTTTGTTCACTATATCATGAATGGTCGGGAGTGCGACTCCACACATGGCTCTCCAAAGCTACTTCCAATGCGCCATAGAGTGCACAGAGCCACGAGTCTTCAATTGGTCGGATTCAGTTCTCTGTAGTATGAAGAGGCAACTGACAAAGTGTAGGAGGGGCAACTTGAAGTAGTTTAGGTACGAATCACTTTTGGTGTCCTTCTTCCTCGAGAGGGTCCCATTGCTAATATTACATGTTGATTGGGGTTTATCGGCCCCACAGGATCCGAGGATGTTGAGGTGGTGCAACCTCATGGCCCAACACGTAGTTGGGCCCATCATCAAGTACAATGATTCATTTTTCGACTGGTTGCGGCCCCATATGCTGATGATTGATGATTACGCATACGCTGGTTTAGATTTCCGAGGGGATTCGGATTTGGCCCTACCTGAGGATGCTTAGTGGGGTGATTTAGGTAATAAGTACACATTATGTTCTTTTTAATTGTTTTTGCAAGTTTTATCAAAATGTTTTTATGTTTGTCCAAGAACTAATCAAAAAATATCTTTTTGATGACATAGATGTGGGGCCATATCGACCTCCAGGAACGTCTCCTATTCAACGATGAGGAGAGGCGGATCCAGTGGCACGATGGGATGCTGAATACTATGAGGCAGTGGAGATGAACTTGGAGGGATTGACCGCTGACATCCTAGATATGGCTATTGGGGAGATCCCTAGGCATTATCAACACCACACTATGGGAATGTCAGAGTCTATTAGTCGACTGCTTCGTAGGGTGGCCCGGGCAGTTGTGTGTTATTGTGAGCATCACCCATGATGCTATTTTGTAGAAGCTATGGGATTCACATTTTGAGATTTTGGTCCTTGGACAGAAACTTTTTGTAAATTTTTTTGATCGTTATATACATATATACGGCGTCTACTGGCTTATCTTGTGTTGTGTGATACATGTGATGTGATTTGTTTATAAATGGCCCAAATGTTTTCTAATACATAGTTAGCTAATACATCAGTAAATGTATTTAGACATCTAGGAATGTGTTGATACTCAATATAATCAAAATAACATTCCAAGAGGAAAATTCGTAAATATACCTGTAATAAAGTAGGACTTCGAATAGCATAGACATTACTTAACTGTAGTAGTACTAGCTGTGAATCGAGTCATACAACCAAGTGGTGGATACCGAGTGAAATAGCATCAATCAATAATTCGATGACAGCGCTATATTCTGCAATATTGTTGGTCGCACGACTGAGACACACACCTCGTAGAGTGATAAGTGCATTTGTAGGGGTGTAAATTTCCCAAGCAACAGAAGCAAGGTTCTGAGTACTACGGCTAGCGCCATCAACGAAGCCAATGTGGGGTAGTGAAGACTCGGACATCTGGAAACCAAACACAATGTAATATAAGCAGTCGAGGGTAGAGACCAAATAATGAAAAAACACATACTACAATAACACACAAAAATTATGGTACAATAAAATACAAGCACTCATGCACAGGTGATCTTTAGGCATAGTACTTCTTTAAGTACAACCCATTTCTGGGTTCACTCAAAGGGATACCATCGTAGTCCACTAACTTGTAAGCTCCTTTCTCCAAAACTCGTCTAACGATATAAGGACCTCACCACATAGCTTCGAATTTTCCTGCTCCTAGCATATCTCGATCTTGTTCGTAAAGGATAACCAGATCACCTTCGAAGAAAATGCGAGGCTTGACATGTTTGTCGTATTGGGTTTTGACGCATTTCTTCTGGGCTTCTATGACTAGGGTGGTGTCGCAACAAGTTTCGTCTAATCTCGTGAGATACAACAGACGTTCTTCTTTGGTAGAAGTGTTTGGGAGGAGTTCGACAACTAGTTTTAGGGAGGGTATCTCACATTCAATCTACAGGATGGATTATAGACCATAGACTAACTGGAATGGTGTAAACCTGGTTATAGACTTAACGGATGTCCGATATACCCACAATGTTGAAAACAACATCGTATGCCAACTCGTTTTGTGAATCCCTATCATTAGTTGGAGCATGGTAATGAGGACTTTGTTAATTGCTTCGACTTGGCCATTGGCTTGTGGGTAATAGGTTGTTGAGTTTTCATGGCGAAGACCCAACTTTTCAGTGATTTCGGACATCATGAAGTTTCTAAAATGGCTACCGTGATCAATGACGATAGCCTCAGGAACACCGAAACGAGTTATGATGTGATTGAATATGAATAATGCTGCGGTCTTTCTAGTGTTGTCAAATGTTGGCATCGCCTCGGCCCATTCCGTAAAATAATCTACAGCTACAATAGTGTATCCATGCCCCCCGACCGAGTGATGGTGACATGTCATGAAATTGATACCCCATTTTGCAAAAGGACCAATGGAGACCACGAGATGGAGAGGAGCAGGGTGTGACCGTATTTTATTGTTGTAGGTCTGGCAAGCGTGGCATTTTTGGATGACAATTATACAATCATTAAATAAAGAAGGCCAAAAATACCCTGCTCATAAGATCTTCTAGGTAGTAGCATACCCAGACATATGACCACCACATGCTCCAGAATGGTAGTCATTTAGGGCTTTCTCGTCTTCATCAAACATGAGGCAGCATCGAAAAACGGAGTCAATCCCATGACGATAAAGAGTATCACCGAGGATAATGTACTGGCGAGCTTGGTAGCGTATTCAATGACGGTCAGTACTAGACAAATTGGGACGAAAAGTCTAGGTTTAGAGATATATGATGATATCTCCATACCAAAGATCATCATAACTAATCAAGAAAAGGGATTAATCACGTAATGAATCAACTGCTACATTTTCCGTCTTAGAGTAGGGACGGTTGCATATCAACTCGACAAACACTAAGGATTTCTTGGACTTAGCGCATTCGAATTCTAAGTCAAACTCCTGGAGTATCATGATCCATTTGGATTATTTTCCCCCTAGCAGTTGATGTGTAAGAATGTGCTGCATGGGGTTGCAGTTAGAAGTTACCGTAGTCTTGCGAGAAAGGATATAGTGCCGAAAGCGTTGAACTGCTTGGACGGCTACCAAGGCCAGTTTTTTAGCATGTAAATACTTGATTTCGGTAGGCATAAGACTCTGACTCAAGTAATAAATGACAAGTTCATCATGAGAATCATATTGCTGGATGAGAACCATAGCGATGGTGTAGTCTGAGGCTGCGAGGTAGAGGAAGTAATTGCGACTGTAATCAGGTGGGAAGAGAAGTGGGGTACATGTCAGAAATAGTTTCAAATATTCGAAAGCTTTGTTGGCAGTGGTATTCCATATGAACTGAGACCCTTTCTTGATCAGTCATGTAAATCCAAGAGTTAGCTCGGCATAGTTCAGGATGAAATGACAAAGAATGTTTGCCTTCCCTTGCAAACTTTGTAACTGGCAGAGTGAAGAAGGAGGAGGGAGATTGAGAATTTCCTCGACCTTCAAAGGATCTACCCTGATCCCTTGACGTGAAACAATAAATCCTAGAAGTCGGCCAGATTCTATGCAGAAAATGCATTTGTGAGGATTCAAGTGTATGTGGTAAAACCAACATCGAAGGAAAATGGCTTGGAGGTGTAGTGGATGATCGACACGATGCATGGAATGAGCGGGTAAGTCATCTATATATGGCTGCATGATGTGTTTGATATCATGGAAGGCGTAATATATAGCGTGTTGAAAAGTTGCGCCAACATTTTTTAAACCGAAAGGAAGTTTTCGATAGGCAAAACTTCCCCAAGCACAGATAAAAGAAGTTTTGTGTTGGTCCACAAGAATGATATTGATTTGATTATATCCAGAGAAACCATCCATTAAAGAGAATATTTCACTGTCGACACAATCGTCGACGATCTAGTCAACGAAGGGCTTCAGAAAGTTGTCTTTAGGACAAGCTTTGTTAATGTCCCTATCATCAACGCACATGCAGATTGTACCTTGTTTCTTGTCGATCAGGATAAGATTGGAAACCTAGTCAGTGAGAGCCACCGGGTAAATGAATCCGACTTTGAGAAGTTTCTCGACTTCAAGCTTGATAGCGGTCGCTTTACATGAGTGGACCGGACGAAGACATTGCTAGATGGGTTTAGTGTTTGGGTATGTCTTAATCTCATGTATCACAATGGCGGGGTCAATACCCGACATTTATTCATAGCTCTAAGTGAAGATGTCACGAAATTCTTTCAACAATGACTTGTAGGTGACAATTTCTTCAGGGGAACACGAAGCTCCAATGTGCACATTTTCAACAATTCCAGGTTTTATGGATATGTCGAGGGGGATGGTGGGTGAGATATTACTTAAGTTCCCTTTGGAAAACACATCGTTTGTAGACTCGGGAACAGTAGAAATGACAACAACAGTCGATGGGGTCGAGACCCGTTGGTATCTCTCGATGGTGTGTTGTTCCAGGAAGAGGATGGAACGATGATGTCCATCATCCAAGGGGGTGTCTTCTATAACAGACATAATCATCTCATCCATGGGAAAAATGATGTGGAAAGGATCTGGAGAGAAAGAACCAAGAGAGGGGGTAGAAGGGGTTGCCGATTGAATGGCTTGATAGGAGGATTTGACCAGACTCAAAGGCATTTCATCACCGTAATGAATATGATCATCGGGGTTGGGTACCATCCATGGGTCGTGAGATGTAGGGGTTCCGTGAATAGAGGTAGAGATCATGTTGATCAAGGAAACGGATGGATGTGGAACATTGGATGGTGGGATGGGGAAGGTACCCATTAACGAGGAGTCTTTTAGAAGACCCACACCGATGTTCTTGTATTCAGGGGGGGTTTGGCAATGAACGGTATGTTTCCGGTACATGTATCGGAGTTAAAGAAGGTGTTGAAGCCAGAAGTCACTCCTGGACTGCTAGCAGGAGTAGAGCCCGATTCCCATCAGTTTAATGTCAATATTTGTTTGAAACGGGGGTGATCGAATGGAGGCGAACTCAAAACAGTAGTCTCAACTCAGAAAACAGGCCAGACATGCATGAACGAGTGAGGTCTTGATAAACTTCAAACAATGAGTTGCAATAAAGGGTGAGTAGGGGGAAGACTTCATGAGAAGAGTGCAAGGGTCTGTCATAAATGTCAGGTTCACAACCGACTAAAGAAGAAAGCATTCAAGCACAGGATCTTCTTATATTCAAACACATAACACCAGAGGGCACAACAATGTCACAACAAATCCTTTATCATAACAAGATTGTTAAATCCACGCTAATCTTTCGACTGTGGACTCTCTAGCATAAGATGAAACAAAGATGGAAAAAGGAGAACTGTTTGTTATAAACCAAGAAGTCTCAAACACAGAGGCATAACCAGGAAACCAGAATGTTCACTGAAACTTTACAGTCGGAAGCTTAGCTCTACCATCGATAGATACAAAAATGGAAAAAATGCCTACATATACTCAAAATAACAACAACAGCAGAACCAAGATACTACATTGAAGTCTTTGCGTCTACATGGCCTCTGACACTCTGCAGCCGCAATCTTTGAATAACCGTGCAACTTATGGCAGACGCGATCGATCTCCTGACAGTTTCTCCGGCAACTCGACGTGCCTTTAATTCATTGCAGGACCTTCCCATTATGGCGGAGACGATGTCTAACCACCATCAACCACTTCAATAACTGCTTCTTGGGATCGAGGATGATCTGGCCAACTCAGCACTTTGGGATAAGGAAAGCTCCTCGTGCTGCCACCTAGGATAACTGAAAGGCCCGGTGGAGAGTCATGTCGGCTAGCGCGAAGAACAGGGCGCATGGTAAAAAGGGGGGAATGGCGTCAGATTATGAGGACGTGGAAGAGGAGTGGCGAGGTACGAGGAGGGTGACAGAGGATGGTTCATGAAGAAAGGCCTCGGGAGGAAAGATGGAAGGTGAGAGATAATGAACTCTCCTTTTGGTGAGGGGCTGACATGAGGGACACATGGCGGGCGGCGAATGGACGACTAGAAGGAGGGGGGACGGAAGAGTGACACATGGTAGCATGAGAAAGGTGGAAAGAAGGACGTCATGTCGAGGGAAGGGCCTGCGCCAGCTAAACTCAGAGTGGCTAAGGAGGATGAGGCTGTCCAAGCACCGTTGATCCGGGCGCTAAAATCTTGGCCGTCGAAAGCTGCTCTGTCGATTCCGGTACCCCCCCTCCGCTTAAAGGTAGAAAGGCAAGGGGGGTCCGGAATGGTCTTCATCGCCGTTGAATCGGGCGTGCCAATCTGAATCGTTGGAGAGTTGCGTCCATGATTCCGGACCCCCCCCTGCTTAAAGGTCGAAAGGCAAGGGGGGTCCGGAATTTGCTGTGCGCCGTAGATCTAGGCGCGCAAAATCCAGCCATCCAAAAGTGACCCATGTTTAATGCAGATGCGCTTGCGCCCAAAAGTTAGGATAAGTGGGTCTCGACTCATTCTTTTGCAATTTAACCCCTTTGCAAGAAATATTGCTAACATTTGGCTCTATGGGGGATAGAGTCGTCCCTGTGATGCTCTAAGAACTCTTTTGCAGACTTAGTGCCTTTGCTGTTGGGCTATGGAGTCATTTATTGGTCCAAAAAAACAAAAAACAGAAACAATATTTACAAAACAAAACAAAAAGAGCTGACTGAGGCTCACAGAAGACATTTTTTTAAGAAAATCCCATTGACTGGGCTACTAAACACTTCATTTCCTTCCAGATCCTGCAACCTGTAAGTGTTGTTTGAAAATACTTCCAGGATCTTGAAAGGCCCGAACCAGAGGGCATCAAATTTACTGTGTTTGCCCTTTTCCTGCCTGGGTGCATCCCATTTGAGTACTAGATCGCCCTGTTCAAATTCCTTCTTTTTGCTCTTCCTGTCAAAAGGCCGCTTGATCTTCTGCTGATGATTGTGAGCTCTGTCAAGGACCTGTTCTCTGATCTGCTGCACCTCCACCATCTGATGAATTCTTCTGAGCACATGGTTGGGCTCTCCTTCATAGTCCTGGAGGAGATTGGCTACAGGTAAGGAAATCTAAGTGGGGAAAATGGCCTCTATTTCGTAAACCAGTTGGAAGGGTGAGAGTCCCAGGGATTTCTTTGTCGTCACCCGTTCAGCCTAGAGAGAAAATTTGAGCTTTGAGTCCCAGGCCTTCTGATTGTCCTCCAGTAATTTTTTGATGAGCTTGATTAGGATTTTATTCGAGGACTCTGCCAGTCCATTTCCCTGAGGATAGTAGGGAGTGGAATGAATCAGTTAAATCCCAAATTGTTTACAAAACTTGACCAAAGGCTCAGACTGAAATGGGGAAGCATTGTCAGTGACAATTTTGCTGGGACAGCCAAATCTGGCTATGATGTCCTCCAGGAAGCCGATGATTACTTTGTGAGAAGTGCTTCTGGTGGGGACAACTTCTATCCATTTAGTGAAATAATCAGTCGCAGTGAGGATCCATCTGTGCTGGCCGCTTGAGGGAGGATGAATTTCACCAATGAAATCCAATCCCCACTGCTGAAAAGGTGCCGAAGCTACTATAGGTTTTAATGGCAGAGACTTGAGTTGTTGTTTACCTGAGAACTTCTGGCATTTAATGCAAGCCCTGACTTCTCTGCAGACATCAGTAAACAAAGTAGGCCAGTAATACCCAGCCCGGAGGATTTTGTGGGCTGTGGTCTTCCAAAAATGATGACCTCCATAGAGACTGCTATGAAAATCAAACATTACCTTCTAGGCTTGCAGCGGGTCCAAACATCTTAATAGTATCCCCAAAGGGTCTCTCCAGTATAGGGCTCGGTCAATGAGGCAATATTTGACTGCTTTGAGCTTCAAAGCTCTGGCTCTACTCTTTCCCAATCCGTCAGGGGGCTTCAATTCCTGTAGAAAGTACATGATATCCCTGTACCAGGGACATTCTACTAGTGGTATGGTGATCTGGGAATTACTGCTGGATGACTCAGCTTGTTCATTGATGCAGTTAATCCCCAGAGTTTTGAAATTGGATTCAGCCAGCAACCTGGCCAAACCTTGCCCCCTTATTAACTTGGTAGGCTTAATATCCAGGTCAAACTCCGGGATCTTGGCTATCCATTTACCCCTTCTCCCTTCTATGTCAGGTTGTATAATAATGTCCTTCATAGAGGGTGAAGGGACATATGCAGTGACCCTGGAGTGCAAAACATAAATCCTAAAGGCTTTGAGGGCTTTCACCAATGCATAGGCCTGTTTTTCCATGATCTCATATATGATTTCAGTATCCCTCAATGCCCTGCTGAAGAAGGCAATGGGCTATTCTCGCCCTTGATCGTTTCTCTGCAATAAGACTGCTGCTACTGAGTCGTCGGAAGCAAATGAGAAAATCAGGAAATCTTTAGAATAATCAGGACTGATTAGCATAGGCGCCTCAGTCAATGCTTTCTTTATCTACGCAAAAGATTCCCTGGGTTCAGCAGTCCATTTTATTTCATGGCCCTTCCTAAGCATGGTTGTGATATGTTTTACTAGCTCAACGAAGTTTGAGACGAATCTTCTCAGAAAGTTTATCTTCCCCAGAAATGCCTGAACTTCCTTCTTGGATCGGGGGAGAGACAAGGCCTGAACCGCCTCCACCCTACTGGGGTCAATTCTTACTCCTTCTGTTGACACTATATGACCTATATGTTTCCCCTCTTTCATAGCAAACAATGATTTCTTAGGGTTTAAAGATAGGCCATACCTTCGACACTTTAGAAAAACCCTCTTCAAGTGGTAGCAATGATCTCTGTCAGTCTTGGAGAAGACTGTGATGTCATCCAAATATATCACCACAAACTAGTCCTTCTCCCCAACGAAGGCTATGTCCATGGCTCGTTGAAACGTTGTTCCTGCATTCATCAACCCAAAGGGAATTTTGGCATACATGAATGTGCCCCAAAGAGTGGTGAATGTTGTTTTCTCTCTGTCCTCAGGCATGACTGATATCTGATTGTATCCAGAGAAACCATCAATCATGGATATCCTTGATGCACCAGTTACCCTCTGAAGAATGTGTTCCATGTTAGGCAGAGGATAATTGTCCTTTCTGGAGCTTCTGTTCAGGTTCCTGAAATCGACGCAGAGTCTGATTTCCCCACTTTTCTTTCTCACGGGGACCAGATTGGCCACCCATTCAGAGTATCTCAAGGGGACAATGATCTAGGCATCCAACAGCTTCTTCACTTCCTTCTCCATGACAGGTAGCAGCATGGGGTTTATCTGTCTCAGCTTCTGCTTGAATTGGTTGGCCTCCTCTTTCAGCGGGATCTTGTGCTCGATGACTGATGTATCATATGTTTTGAGATCTTCGTAGGTCCATGAAAACACATTAGAAAACTACCTTAGCAACTTAGTATATTCGGCCCTCTGATCCCTAGTCAAATTCTTTGACAGCTTGACCAATTTTGGCTCCTCAGGTGTGCCTATGTTGCATTCATCTGTGTTGTCATCATCGTCTGAAACCTCACCCTTTATTGCCACATCATTCCCGTCGAACAATCTTTCTAATGGGATTAGACCTTTTGGGATGTGATTGCTCGGTAGCTGAATGATCTGATGATCAACAATTCTATTCACAAACTCCCCGGGGTGATGGTCAAGCTCTTCTGCAGTGTCGGGCTCCTCATCTATGTGCAATGCAGAAAATTCATCGATGGACTTGAGGAACTTTTCAATCTCCTGATCATCCTCAAATACCTTCCAATGCTTGACATTGTCGGGTATAGAGGGTCTATACTTTATCTCGACATCGGATTCAAGAGTGGGAAACACAGGAACCTCAAGCACACTTGCTGTGAAGGCTAAGAAGTCAGCTGGAGCGTTTTCTTCCCTTGGAATGAAGGAGATATTGAAAGCCAGGAAGAAATTATTGACTAGATCCCGTACCTTGTTTCTGTAATTCTTGAGTCGAGGATTCTTAGCCTGGTAAATGTTTTTGACCTGCTGGACAATCAGTTTTGCATCTCCAAACACAACCATCTCTTTAATTTCCATTTCCTTGGCATCTCTTAATCCCAGAACCAAATCTTCATACTCTGCCACATTATTGGTGACTTCGAATTCCAGCTTGTATGACAGAGATATGGTCTATTGACAGGGTGATATGAATATTACTCTGGCACCTGCACCCATACTGGAGGAAGCTCCATCAAAGAACATATTCCAAACAGAGGTGGTTGGAGGGGAGGTCTCCTGACTAAGAATGGGATGCTTTCTGATCTATAAAGGGGCCTCAGGGGTGTTGGTGAGCTGTAGTAAGTTGGAGCCTAAATCAGTTTCCAAATCATAGATGGGATGATTGGTAGGGTTGGCTTTGTCACTGACAATGTAGGCTAGCTGGGCTTCTCTGTATAATCTCCTATGTTCCCCCCCAAAGACTGGAATGGTGGTATATGCAAGGTCCATCTAGAAGGTTCCCCCCAGTCTCTTGATCCAGGATCTTGACAACAACATGCCAAACTTAGGGGGAACATCAACTACCACAATATCCATGATCATGCTTTTCATGCGTAGTTGAAACAGGGAAACTACTAGGTCCTTGATGACTCCCAAACACTGCACCCTCCTGGAGTCAAAAGAATAGAGGTCATGATAGGCTCGGGTGACTTCTAGTCCTAGTTCTTCCATGATGGCCTTGGGCATGAGGTTGTGGGAGGCCCCTGAGTCCATAAGGCAATTATGCAGTACTTTGTCATGTATGTTCAGGGATGTGTAGAAGGGAGGGGATGAATCATCTCTGTCTTCTACCATGGCACCTAGGACAACTGCAGGCCTTTCATCTTGGAGGTTTATGGAGTCTGTGAGAGGGTATAAGGCTTCGGACTTTAACAGCTCAGAGAAGCGCTTTTTGAATTCCCCATGTTTAATTAACTCAGTGAGTGGCACAGGAATTCTGATCCTTTGAATTTCATGCTCGAAATTAAAAGAAGACATAGGCTTTGGAATTTCTTTAATTTCAGGAACATGACTTTGGACAATGGGAGAGAGGGGTTGGGCCTTCTTACCTTTGTAAGCATATGCTATCTCATTAGCAGGCCTCTCTGCTCTAGTGGATGATTCAGGAACATCAGGTGCTGCTGCCCTTTTGTCAAACCTCAAGTTGTACTTACCTCGACCGCCACCAGCTTTGTCTCCTTTACTTAATTCATTTAGCTGACTATCAATGAGAGACTCTTCATATGCTGATTGGGTCAGATGGGAGAAAGGGGGAGTGACCTCTACACTGTGAATTTTTGGCTCAGGCTCATCTACCTCCTCTTGTTCTTCATCAGCCACAAAATGGTTCTGGAAGGGAGCCTGAACTCTTTGGTCATCTCTGTCTCTTTCTTTTTCTCTGTGCATAGTTGGAGGAGCGAAATTATTTGGCCTTCTGAAACCTCCTTTATTCTCGGTGTTCTGAGGGCCCTTGTACATTTTCTTTCTCTCCACCTTCAATCTCTCCACCTCTTCTTTAAGGAGGTTCATGGCTCGGGTCAGCTCATTTACTTGAGAGTGGGGCAATGATGGGCCGGAAGTTGAGGCTTCCGACTTTTCCTTTCTTCTGTCTGTGTCGGCTTGGTTCCTCAGTTTGTTAGCTGCCAATATGTTGGATTCCACTTCTATAACTGCATCTTGCATCTGAGCTAAAGAGGTGGCTCTTCTTTCTCTTAACACGAGACATAAATCAGGGTCAAATGCACTAGCATAGGAAATTTGAGCAGAGGCTTCTGAGGGTTTAATCTCTGCAGGAATCTTGTTGTACATATTATTAAACCTTTTGGAGAAGTCTGAGACAGACTCTCCTTCCATCTTCCTCAGAGACCCAAACTCTGTCATGTAATACATATAATCTTTTCTGTCTCCCCACTGCCTTAGGAAAATGTTATCCAAGGCTTCGATGCCAGCAATAGACCCAGGGGCCAGGCCTCGGAACCACTTCCTCACTTCTCCATCTAGGCTCTGGACAAAGACCCTCATCCAGACATCTTCACTCTCGATATTCAAGTTATCAGCATAGCTGTAAAAGGAAGCTAGGTTCTCTTCAGCAGTTATGTCTCCCTCCCCACTGAACTTGGGCATGTACTTCAAATAGTCTCCAGCAGGGAGAGGGTTCAGAGGCTGGGGTAGAATCAAAGGAGCATATCTGGCAGCAACTATAGCATCCATCCTGTTCAGAGGGGGATTAGCACCAACCATGGGGATATTAGGTAAAGGAGAACTCGGAGGAGAAGGAGTATGAACGGGAGATGTTGGAGCAGAGGTTCTTGGAGGAGACAACGGAAAAAACAGAGAGGAGGCTAAGGGACCTGAGTGTGCAAAAGCTTCTCTCTGTTCAGTGGTAACAACAAAAGGAGGGGTGGTGAAACCTTCAGAAGCTCGAGGTCTGCGATGAGGCAAGACCTCCAGGGAGGGGGGAGTGACAAGGCTTTCTCTCTCTGATACCAAACCAGGAGGAGAAAACTCAGCAGGAACACTCCCAAAGTTCAGAAAAATGGAAACTTCAGAGGAAGGACGACTAGGAAACTGAGGATCTGAAAAAGGAGTTCTCACAGAAGGGGAGGGTGTATTACCTGTTTTAGCACTGGAAAATTCTTTTGCAGCTCTCTTTCCCTTTCTGCACACTTCAACTCCTAGTGTGGCTAAAGGCAAGTGTGGATTAGACCTCGTATGTCTGCCTCTCGAAGCCATAGTTGATAGAGCAAGTTCTTCCCAGCGGAGCCGTCACAGTGGAGTCGCCAGGTGCACAGTAGCAATCTTCAAATTCTGATATCTGATGCACCTTCAAAATCAGTTGATCTTTGTCGTTCAATCCTAGGGAAAATATCCAACTTCGTCCCCGGCAACGGCACCAGAAATGTTGGAGCCAGAAGTCACTCCTGGACTGCTAGCAGGAGAAGAGCCCGACGCCCATCAGTTTAATGTCACGATTTGTTTGAAAGGGGGTTTATCGAATGGAGGCGAACTCAAAACAATAGTCTCAACTCAGAAACCAGGCCAGGAATGCATGAACGAGTGAGGTCTTGATAAACTTCAAACAATGAGTTGCAATAAAGGGTGAGTAGGGGGAAGACTTCATGAGAAGAGTGCAAGGGTATGTCATAAACGTCAGGTTCACAACTCACTAAAGAAGAAAGCATTCAAACACAAGATCTTCTTATATTCAAACACATAACACCAGAGGGCACAACAATGTCACAACAAATCCTTTATCATAACAAGATTGTTAAATCCACGCGAATCTTTCGACTGTGGACTCTCTAGCATAAGATGAAACAAAGATGGAAAAAGGAGAACTGTTTGTTATAAACCAAGAAGTCTCAAACACAGAGGCATAACTAGGAAACCAAAATGTTCACGGAAACTTTACAGTCGGGAGCTTAGCTCTACCATCGATAGATACAAAAATGGCAAAAATGCCTACATATACTCAAAATAACAACAGCAACAGAACCAAGATACTGCATTGAAGTCTTTGCGTCTGCATGGCCTCTGACATTCTGCAGCCGCAATCTTTGAATAACCATGCAACTTATGGCAGAGGCGATCGATCTCCTGTAAGTTTCTCCGGCGACTTGACATGCCTTTAATTCATTGCAGGACCTTCCCATTATGGCGGAGATGATGTCTAACCACCATCAACCACTTCAATAACTGCTTCTTGGGATCGATGACGATCTGGCCAACTCAGCACTTTGGGATAAGGAAAGCTCCTCGCGCTGCCACCTAGGATAACTGAAAGGCCCGATGGAGAGTCATGGCGGCCAGCGCGGAGAACAGGGTGCATGGTAAAAAGGGGGGAATGGTGTCAGATTATGAGGATGTGGAAGAGGAGTGGAGAGGTGCGAGGAGGGTGACAGAGGATGGTGCATGGTGAAAGGCCTCGGGAGGAAAGAGGGAAGGCGAGAGATAACGAACTCGCCTTTTGGTGAGGGGTTGACGCTAGGGACACATGACGGGCGGTGAATGGATGACTAGAAGGAGGGGGGATGGAAGAGTGACACATGGCAGCATGAGAAAGGTGGAAAGGAGGACGTCATGTCGAGGGAAGGGCCCGCGCCAGCTAAACTCAGAGTGGCTGAGGAGGACGAGGCTGTCCAAGCACCGTTGATCCAGGCACTAAAATCTTAGCCGTCAAAAGCTGCTCTGTCGATTTCGGACCCCCCCCCTCCGCTTAAAGGTAGAAAGGCAAGGGGGGTCCGGAATGGTCTTCATCGTCGTTGATCTGGGCATGCCAATCTGAACCGTTGGAGAGTTGCGCCCGCGATTTCGAACCCCCCCCCGCTTAAAGGTCGAAAGGCAAGGGGGGTCCAGAATTTGCTGTGCACCGTTGATCTAGGCGCGCAAAATCCAGCCATCCAAAAGTGACCCATGTTTAATGCAGATGCACTTGCGCCCAAAACTTAGGATAAGTGGGTCTCGACTCATTCTTTTGCAATTTAACCCCTTTGCAAGAAATATTGCTAACAGAAGGCTAATTGGTCAATGGTAATTACCTTTCTTAGATGTGGGAAACACACGACATGGAAAAGAGTCGACACAATTGCGCGCATAGAATCAATCTAGCTACGACCAAGTAGAACGTTGTAATCGAGAGGAGCGTCAAAGACCTCCACTTCAACTTGGACGATTTTTCCTTCTAACATAATCAACAATGAAGGGAGGACACCATAAGGCTTAAAACTGGAGCCATTAAAGGCTTTGAGCGTGTTGTGGGATTCAGTCAAAAGAGGAGAGTCGATGGCTTTCCAGCAGGTAAGAGACATGACAAACGTCGAGGCTCCCTCATCAATAACTGTTCTACAAATGTTTTTGTCAGAGACAATAACTTGAATTTGGAATGCGAGATGAGGGGGTAACCTTGGAATGTGATCTTCCAAGTAAAAAATTATTAAATTCGTATCTGTAGGGTCGATTCCACCAATAGATTTCAACAATGCCTTCTGTTTTATAGGACAACTCTGGAGGATTTCGAGGGATGACATCGAGGATGGTGCTGGGGCTGGATCTTCGACAATGCTGTAGTTCTAGGCAGTACGGGCATGGGGATTGAAAGCCGATTTTTGAACAACACCCTTTGGAGGAGGGTGAAGAAGTGTATCAAGGATCGGTCGTTCGAGATGAAGAGGACCGTTGGTAGGTGGATTTGTGGGAGATGGTTGGACCAACGAAGGAGGGATCACGTCAACGTTCTCTTTGGAGGAAGAATGATCTTTGGCTTGAGTGGTAAGTGTGATGTCATTTTTCTTTGAATCTCCTGTAAACATTAAGAAATAGGATGTATTGGAGGGGGTAGGTTGGTCATGAATGACCAATTGGGCATGTTTTTGAGAGGGTAAGGGTTGTGATAATACGACTGGAGTGGGTGGTTTCATGGTCCCTTGAAGGAACTTAGTAACCTCAGCTCGTCGTGGACAATCCTTAGTGTAGTGATCATCACCACATATAAGACAAGGGTATCAGAGGTTTGCGCTTATCCTTGTCGTCAAAAAGTGGTGTTTTGGTTCTCTCTGCTTGCGAATTATATTTGTCCTCCTTATTCTTACCCTTTCCTTTTCTGGATTTTTTTTTTCTGGCGGGGGTGGATTGAACAACATTTACCTCAGAAGTCTTGCCCATGGGAGGGGTAGGAGATGGAGAATTTTGAAGATTAGAAGAAATGGGTTTGGGGTTGTTGCTAGAGGTTTGGACGGAATGAGGTTGGGCATGGAAAGTGCCATTCACACCATAGACTGCATGAGAAGCAGTGGGAGTGGTCAAAGTGGCAGAAATAGAAGGACGAGATGCTTCCGAGAGTAAGTCATAAAGAGTACCTGTTTGTGAGTAAATGAGGTCTAGGTATTGGGCACGACTGATTGCCTATTCTTTGGTGACCACTCCACCCATGGGAATTTCATGACCGATGTCGTTCACGAATGATTTCGTGAACCACTCTACTGGTAATTGATTGAGAAGTTCGAATTTGATGAGACGTCATCTCCATCGCCACTCATGAATGTGATCAGAGATATGGGTGGCCTTAGTTTGTTTGAAAGAACCCAAAATCTTGGTTCCCGTTTCGTAGTGAATTGGTAACTGGTAGTGGGTGAGGAAAGCCATAGAAAGGGTGTTGAAGTCGTTGAAGAATCCTCGTGGTAGTTATATATACCACTTCGCGGTGGAACACATGAGGGTTTGCTGAAAAAGGCGTAAACGAATAGAGTCATCCATCAAGGAGTTGGATGAGCACCAAATGCGAAAAGTCATTACGTCATTGTTCGGGTCATCTCCCAGTTTACCATCGAATTTAGGGATGTCGGATGGTAGTTTGGCTGGTATGGCAGGCCATTGAGGAGAGTGACGGATCAGATCATTTAAAATCCTCGACAGATTTGGGAGATCCAGGGTGGCTAAGAAAGCTAACTGTCTATTCACAAGCGGGTACTGGTGACTTTGGGGGGGGGGAAGTCTCGTCGGTAAACCAGTGGGACCATAAGAAGTTTGCATATAATGTGAAGATCTAGGCAGATTCGGTTGTTCATGTGGAAGTAAGTAATTCATAGGATTGTACCCTTGAACAGAGGCATGGGGTGGAGAATTTGAGCCCCAAATAGGATTAGATGTACCTGGATAGGGTTGGCTTGTACTAGGGGGTATGATGGAGCTAGCCTGAGGTTGTTACCCCCCAGTCGGGTGAGGATTATGTTGTATAAGATGATTCCAATACTGGGTCAAGGACAGAGGTATGTTTTGTCCATAGGGTGGGTTTGGTGGGGGTTTCCCCCCAATCGAGGGTTGCATCCCGGTTGGGATTTGTCCTACAAAAGGGGGTTGAGTTTGGCCTCCTTGGTGAATTTGTCCACCAACAGGAATCTAGTAATTCGATGTGAATGATAGAATGGTGCCACTAGAATAAATGCCTCCGATAGAGGATGGAAAAGGTCCTCTGAAAGGGAGTGGAGGAAGTGTCGGAACAAAACTGGGAAGATGGTGCCCAGAAGGAGTGGAACTGTCGGGAGTCCCGGATGAGATTTTTGTAGGAGCGGGAATGGAAGCATTCAATGCATGATATCCAGGTGGAAGTGTTGGGGTGACTCTGAGCAAGAGCGGTGTGCCAATGGGGGCTTGGATAGCCGTGGTAATCCTAGTGTGAGGACTCATAGTATCTGTGTAATGGGACATTTGTAGAGGGAGAGTCAAGATGTGGTCAGTTCGCGGAGCTTCTGTACTAGGAAAATAATAAGCAATAGTAAAAGGTATTGCGTCTGGATTAGATGTTTCAGGCAACTCAGGTGTGACGGTGATATCAACTCCTGCTCTTGAGCCAAAGAGATCCTGTCTAAAAATGCCAGTAGTCCAAAAAGTATCTTGACCCTCAGGTCCTATGAAAGGTCCGGTTGGTGATCTAGAAGATTGAACAACTAAGTCTCCAGAAGAATTCACCCGCACAATACGTCTCTCGGAGTTGGGATGAAGTCGAAATTCCTCTCGAGAATTAGTAATTCAGAACCATTCTAGAGAGTTAGTTCTTTCCACTTGTGGAGTGGAAACGTCTTGGAATTCACTCTGTTGAGGAGATCCCTCTGGTGAGTTGGTAGGCAAGGGTTGAGAACCTTCAAGATTTTCTTGGGGAAGCCTTGCATTCTACATGAACGGCATGAAGGGTCAATTGTGATCGAGCTAGAAACTTACAAAGGAAATTCTATGGTCAACTTGGGTAAACAAACAACATGCACTAGTAAAACTCTAGGAAGCAAAACCAAGCAAACAAGACCTTCTAATTCCGAAGTCACTAGTTGGTGATGAAATCCAACATCACAATGACGAGACAAGAAGGGGTTGGGCTAGGGTGGAAAAGTTACATTGACGACCTGCTTAATGGACTTAGACCCTGGTGTAAGCTCCCACACATAATCGTGGGTATACCCTCCAAGGATATCGAGTGAGTTTGGCCAATGTCGATTCTAGGTACCGTGAAGACTTGCCCCTTCACAATCACCTTCTGTAAGACCCTAAGAAGATAGGCTACTAAGGTTACCACCAACAACAATAACGCCTGGGGGAATAGTCGATAGTCCAATCCACACGCAAGGGTAGGGTATCTAGCTCGAAATCAGCTTGAGAGGCTTCCACTCATCATTGTGGGTATACCTTCAAGTGACCCCCATAATATGTGTAATCTCTACACTGATATCAACAAAGAAGGGTGAGTAACTCCGTCAATGTCAATGCGACCTCAGGATTGACCCTTGTGTGAGAAGGGCTTCTCAAGACAAAATTCTGCAAATGGAATTTGATACTCCTTACCATAAGATTCTATTGTGTGTTTTGTGCTTTGGAGAGTGTGTCGCACTGCCTATTCCAAATCTCTATCCTAGCTAATGTTGATGTAAAAGATCCCTAGAAAAAGTTACTAGTAAAATTTTAAAATTGCGCAATATTATTAAAGGTTGTTGTTACTCAAAGGAGATGGAAATGAAACCGATGTCGTGTGAGACTCTAACCCAACAATGCATAGATAGGAATGAATGATAAACAATTTTTGTTCGACGAATCCTATTTACAGGAGAGAAAGAGGAGTTTTCTGGAACAATGTGAACTACGATGTATGATCATCTTTGAAATGAAATATCAATCATTCATTAACAATGCAAATTCTCTATTCATTCTATTTCAATAATTTAATGCCAATATTTTCGAATAAAAAGTTGCTTTAAAAAGAGAAAATGTCTTTAATTTTTTATTAGAAACCAAACAACAGTGGTGGAACCAAGAAAAAACAAGCAACCAATGAAAAAGAAATACCTAAACAACACCCAAACTAATCTTTCAATGAAGACACAAATAACAAGCTGACAAGACCAATCTCTTCAAATACACCTTTCAGTGACCCTTCAAGCATTGATGTTGCCAACTTCCTTTCAGTGACCCTTGGTTCCAACACACATACTCGCTCTGTACTTGCATGAAGAAGATCCTAAACCTCTTGATAGACCAAATAGAGCTTTCAAGCTTTTGTCCAAGCAGGGTTCTTCATACAATTCTTTCACCAATTCTTCATTCAATCTTGCTTCACCTTTTCCATGAGAAACCTTTCAATATATAGAAGAAGGAGAGATGGTTACATGGATGAGGATGATCCCATCAAATCTGAGAAGTCACTAGAATGAAAACCATGTGAATGCCAACTCATTTTCTAGAAGATTCCATTCTATAACCCTTGAGACCTCTTCTCCTTTCCAAGCTTAAAAATAGGCTCGCACCCTATATATGGAGCAGACTGCGAGAATTTCTCACCCTAAGTGTGGGTGGCCTGCGAGAATGAAGGATTATCGCACCCTAGACCATAGGCAGCCTGTGAACTCATCTTAAAAATATGTTTTTGGAAGAATACAGGAGCCATTTTTCTCACGCAAAAAGTCCTTGTTGGGAACCTGAATACATCACTATTGAGACACCACCAGAGTGACCAAAATCATGTGTAACAGGCCCCTAGGTTCATCTCCTATGTGAAAAATTGCCTAATGGCCATAGAATATAACTTGGGGATAAAAGACTCAATAGAGAGGTCATGCGTTGTGGTTGCAAACCTTTCTCATAGTCACGGGGTCTCCACTCAATGAACTTGTGACATAGTGTGTTCATTCATGGGATATTAAAGAATACCACTATTAATAAGAAAAGCCCTCTATTTTAATTAGATAATCCTTGTATTTACCAAATACCCATTTTTGTACCCCCAATACCGTACATCTCCCCCCCCAATAACTATAGTATATTGACTATATTTTTCATAATAAAAAACCCCCCTTTATGAATGAACATGATAAGATATTGGTCAATAAGGTGAATCCCCCATGCTCATAGTTCTTGAGGCATAGGAGGTTAATTTTTCTAAGGTATTTAGTTTCCTTTTCTATAATTCTCTAATCCCCTACACACCCCCACTACTACCCAAAACCCAAAAAATGGAAGCAATATCACACTTGGAGGCCAAAGATTCCATATAAATGATATAATGCTCTTGTGTGGTGTTTCAATGCATCTTTCACCATGCTTGAGTTTGAAAAGCTTTGTTAAATTCCCAAGGACCTTGTTATACTTCTCTAACCATTTTCAAGATGTAAAGACCCATTGTTGTTACTAAAAGCATCATAATTTTCCTTGGTAAACCAATCATAGTCGAAATATTCCCCAAAGATGCAATGTTTTATGGATTATAGGTATTTTCATGGTTATTGAGACCATGAAACATCATTTAGGGTATGAGGCTATTGTTGTTAGCTTATTACCTTGTTTAGACTTATAGAACCATTCTTACTACACAACCAACCTAATCATGGCACCCAAAACACCCGTGGAGGAAACACTACAAAGAGAACACCTTGTAGGAGATGTTTTTTTTCGATGCTTGCATTAGTAACACATACATGCGTGTGTTTATGTAACATGCACTGATGTGTACATAAACCTAAAAAAATCATTCRTGCTYGTACAATTATTATGCACSGATTCCAATTTTTTTTACATGCTGCATCAATACTTGTATAAATATTACACATMGAGTCATTCTTTTTTGTTTWATGRCACAYCAATGCTCATATGGTTTGTATGCACTGGTGCCTATAATACCATGTGCAYTGGMGGSATGGAAAATTTYRAACATTTGAGGTGAGATTTCAATGCCATTCTTTTTTACTAAGCACTAGTGCATTATGATATGTAAAGCACTTGTGCATATTGTAATCATGCACACCACAATACTTCAAAGCAATAAATATAATCATGCATTATGTCATTTAAAGTAACATTGTTTTTTTCACAATTTTTAGCACCAATGTTGCAATGTACTTAATAGGCACCGATGCATATGTCTCATAAAAACGCACTAGTGTCTATTTTATGGCACACACTATTTAGTGAGTTGAAAATAAAGAAATGCACCGATATCTATATATTTTAATTAATTGTTTTTTTATAAATTTTCAATTAATCATCTCAAAATCAAATATTGTTTATAATAATACTGATTTTTATATTTTTGTTATTGTGTTTTGATATAATGATTACATTATTGCGTTATCCAATGGATTACAAATCTGTTATTTGTAATAATGTAAATCATCCATATATTAATTAATCAACAACACAACATTTTACAACATTCGACAATGTAATAAAGTAAGAAAGTCAGTTTATTGTATATGAATATGAGACCCATTGTCATACAAAATGGGACAACCATAAAGGTCCACAATAATCAAAATGCAATCAATATGTAATTGTTACACTTATTGGTAACATGTTCTCATGCAATTGGGACAATATGTTGAGTACATTAAACAAAGCCCTTGATTTTCACAGAAAAATATTCCAAAACATACAACTTGTAGTAACATTCAATTATATTGATTGTCATTCATCACTCGAACTACTATCAATGTTCACATACCTCATTTCTTCATCACTTTTAGGTGATATTTTAATTTGGTTATTAAACGTAATGTTTTTTTATCCCTTTTTTTTTACGTTCCACCTCTTCATGTTGCATCTACAAACATAGAGATAAAGTGTAATAAGTATTTATCTACATTTATATAGTAGAATATACATGATTATGTAAATAAAAAAACATACCATAGCAGCATTTGTTTCATAAACAATACACATTATTTTGAAGCCGTGTTGCATGTCGTCTCTCGAAATCTCTTATGTTGGATGCACTCCATAGTTTGTTTCCTACGTGTTTTAATCATAGGGAATTTTAGGGGTAAACTTTAGCCCATGGGAAAAATTAAAGGGTCTAAAATTTTTGTTGGGGGGATTATTTGTATAGAGGGGTTTGACTATACATAGACAAAAAATCTTTTAAAAAAAATTACCTATAAAACCCTTAGCCCATTGACATTTTTGAGGGAAAGGCAGGGAAACCCATTTTCTCCTTGTAAAATTAAAACTAGACCCTCACATTCCCCCTCGTTATATGGTAATGGAAATTATTCTAATGTATTTTTCCCTAATTTTATGGAAATGACAATTATTTGGAGGTATTTTTCCCTGTAGAGTTCATGTACACTATGCTCGAGTTTTCCATTTTCCGAGGTTTCTTGAATGGAATCTAAGAGGATTATTCAAGTGAGGAGAAACTAAAATCGTCACGTAGGTGCAAATGGTGCTAGATCTCAGTCTCAACTAAGAGGAGGGGATACACTATCAAGTTCAATCCAACCAACCACAACTATGACAGGGCTTGGCTAGCCAAATGAAAGAAAACCAATAACTAGTGTATTACATATGGTACTAATTTCATAATTCGATGAAGGAATAGACCCCTGCAAACTCACTAACCAAGAAACTGAGCCAACTAGGAGGACCACATCATAACACAAATTTTCATCTTTCAATATGCTTTGGTTTTATTGTTCAACTTTGCAGATTAGGAAGAAGAAGTTTATGTACAAATTCTCAAAAAATGTGGTTCTCGTTTAGTCATTGAGACAATAAAATATTTTAAACACCTTTTTTCTTTTGTTCTTGAGAATATTTCTAATTGTACTTGTTTCTTCCATACCATCCCATTGACGACCCAGGTCTCATGTCATGGAATTTTTGAAACAACAAAGTTTCGTGTTCATCATGCACACTATTTACTCCTTTTTTAAATTGTTTAATAATAGGTCATCTTTAGGTAAACTAGTAATTGGTCTCAAACATATTATATTGTAGGGAAACCAGTCATCGATATACTAAGATTACCTAGAAAGACGCAAGAATTAATAAAGAACTAACACACTAGCAAATACCGGATTTAGGGTTAATATGGATCAAGATCAACTTGATATGCATCTATAACTGGTTATGGGTCTACTAATTTAATTGTCAATTCCTCTAATGAGGCTATCTATGTGGCCTTATACACTAGATAAACTTAGATTGGTCCACTTGGTCAATTGGTTCTTCAATGGTAGCTTATGGACCATGAATTATATCTGAGTAAGCAAGATAAACTAAGTCAATTGAAACCACTACACGGTAAACTTAATACACTCCCTTTGAGACTAGAGGATATGAACCGGTCATTGTACCCTACTACTATATTTAGAAGTTTGTAGGATATACTATGTTAGACAACTTGAGCTGGTAGATAGTGTTGATAACAATTTCTTATGACATAGTTTATTTATTGTGACTTGAAAGAAGACTCCAAGGTTTCTCTTAAGTTTCCCATAGGAGAAATGTTGTCTTATTCAACTTGGGTCTTGAAATTCTATAGAACTGTATATCGTCCATTCTTGTCATTCTTGTTATTGCATTAAGACAGGATGCCCAGGGAAACTCAATACAAGAATTTGCACAAAAACCATAAATTTTAAATTACAAAGGAATATGGGTCACTTGTTACTATAGGCTTTAATAGTATCCCACATGGCATATTTGAAAAGTAATAACATAAATACTTGGAAGATTATAGTTTAAATTTTTAAGGATAAATTACTTGACTGAAATTCAATTGAAGGTTTCCATAAATGTTCTTTCAACTTAGACCGTGAGAAAATAAAACTAGTAATCAGATGAAATTTTCGTCTTTTGTACAGGTTGTATTACTTCCCGGTTGCATTGTAATTTGTGGAAGTATTTTGACTTGAATATTTTAATAATTAAATATTGGTGATCTTTGTTGTCTTCCTCAATTCATTATTTGGAATAGAGAGA
>ML780882.1:482697-506313 GCA_009831015.1 Picea engelmannii | reverse complement strand
ACCTTTTCTTTCTTTATCAGGACTCATAGGTCATTGACGGAGCACGCGACTTCGGGCCTCGCGACCTCGGGACTTTGGGTCTCAGGAGGGGGGACGACTGACGACCGAGGCGCGACGTCACGAGAAGCGAGACCGCGGGATCGTAAATTTGGGATTTCTGAGTCCGGGTGTGGGAGGACACATCCTCCGAGCGGCGAGAAGCGAAGGAAGAGTCAACGTTGACTTTCCTCGGTCTCGGGAATCCGGGAAAAAGACATTCGACGTCGGGATTCGCGAGAGGCGAGACTCCGATTCTTTTCCCCAGGCAAGTATAAAGGGGGAAGCGTGTGTGAGAGAGACTGTGGGTTGCGAACCCCCGATAAGGGAAGGAAGAGTGTCAACTCTTCAGGCCGAGGATTTGTGAAGTTCCTGGTGGGGCGACCATGCTCGCGAGGGGCAGGGTGGCCGTCATCTTAAATATTGGTTGGTCCTTGTCTGAGTCCTTTTTCTTGCGCCTTCCGTAGAGGAGGTGGTTTCTCATTTAATTATTGTTCCGCTGGTTGCTTAATTTCTTGCTTGGTCTGCTTGCGTCGGACAGGATGTAGACACCTCCATGTTCCTCAAAATAGTCGCCAGCCCTGACACCTTAAATGGTTAAAATTGATGGGAACTTGGGCTTGAGTGTTGATTATGTGTCTTGGAGTTCCTAACCATTGCAGGGTAGGATGGGCGGGTGGTCAGTCTTATTGTCGAGCGATTGTCATTAAATGCATGCAGTTATTTGTTATGCGCCTTATGTCATCTTGTTGTGTTCGTTGTGGTTTGCGCCTTGTTCATCGTCAGGTGGCGACGCAGAGTCGAATGTATTTATTTCCCTTGTACACGCATGCACACACCTTTAGACAAAAAAAAAAATTGCACTTGTTCTGAGAGGTTTGTTGATGAATGGGAGGTCTGTTACATATGGTATCAGAGCCAGTTCGACCCGCGACTTGGGATTTGCTACGACTTTCGTGACATGACTTGATTTGATTATACTGTTGTTGATCGAGTTGATTGTGTGCGTGCAGGTAATCATGGTTAGAGAACGTCGTGGAGGCAGACGACGGGGTGCTAGGGGAGGAGTCCTGATGCCTCTAGTAGTATCCACGCCTAAGGGGTCTAACCCCCAAGGAGGCGAGCAGGTTCTCGGACAGGAGCAGATAGTAGTGGGAGACGTGGTCGAGATGATGAGGTCTTTTCAGTGCATTTCTGAGGCATTGATCAGCCGATTGGAAAGATACGAGGTCAGGGAATCGACACCCATTGAGGTTCCATTGTGTGCACTGGTCGTTACAGGTAGCATTCACCGTGAACTCAAGAAGGTAAAATTTACCGAGTTCTTTGGTGCCCCGGACGATGCAGCCATTGAGGCATGGTTGGAGAACATGGTGATGTGCTTCACACTTTGCAATTAACCTCCAACATGAAGGTCCGCATGGCGATCTTTCAACTGAAGGAGAGTTTTATTATGTGGTGGAAGACGCTCCTACCGCAGCTGAACATGGCCGTTGAAGACGTGTCATGGGAATTGTTCGAGGAACAGTTCCGAGAGAGGTATCTCTCAGAGAAATTCATTAAGTGTCAGCTCAATGAGTTCAATCCGTTACGAAAGGGAGGTCGTACGGTGCCCAAGTACGAGGCACGTTTTATGGAGCTGCTCTGGTATGATCCACACCTTAACACAGAGAAACTTAAAGTCAACCGGTTCGTGTTTGGCCTTAACGTCAGCCTGCGTGCAAAGGTTAGGATTTTGATGCCTCAAACCTTGCACGATGTCGTCCAAAAGGCCCTCATAGCAGAGGAGGAGCTTATCAGTGGGGGTCAGACCAGGACTCCAGCGAGACCAGCAGGGCAGGGTTCATCTGGAACACTACAGCATCAGACCCCAGCGAGACATATTCCTGGATATCGTGGCTTCTAGATGGGATCCACTTTCACTACAACCTAGGGACTGCCACCTCAACAGCGGACACCTTATCAGGGACCATAGCACCAGCAACAATGTCGCCCACAGCAACAACAATTTAGGCCTGTTCAGCAGAACAGACCAGGGTTCCAGGCTAGTGGGTCGTCATCTTCTACTTAGAGTACCGAGACTACTGGGCCGAAGAAGGGGTGTTGGATGTGCGGGGAGCCACACTACCAGCGTGATTGTCCTGTGGAGAGGACCAGAGTGTCCAGATCAGCCGAACCCACTACAGTGGGAGATGTGGGCAAGGCCCATCGGATTCATGCAGCGGTGAATAACCGCTAGGCAGAGCACCAGTCGACTGTGCTCGAGACAACAGGTACTGTTGCTGACCAGACCCTTAGTATTTTGATAGACCCAGGTGCTACTGAGAGTTTCATTTATGGTGCAGCGCTAAAAAGGATTAAGGTAAAGGCAGTCGAATAGGATGAGTTTAGCTTCGTGGAGATGGCTTCGGGAGCCAAACAAAAGGTTGGAGGAAAGGTTATGGGTTGTTCCCTTAAACTGGGAGAGTTTTTCATGAGGGTCAACTTGTACGTCACGAACTTAGGATCTTATGATGTCATGATTGGCATGGATTGTTTGGAATCGCATGAGGCGATACTCAACTGTAATATGAAACGGTTGAGCTTGATTGATGATGAGGGACAGAGACGTGTTATTGTAGGATGGAACTAGGGAGTATCACTGAGGTTCGTCACTTCCTTACAGTTACGGAAGAGTATGCACAAGGGGTGCAATCTTTATGCACTCCTTGCGCTAAAAGAAAAGGGAGTAGCGGAAGCTCTAGAACACCTTCCGGTGGTGAAGGAGTTTGTGGACGTATTTCAATAGGAGTTACCTGGGATGTTGCCGAAAAGGGAATTGGAGTTTACCATAGACCTGAAACCGGGGATCGAACCGATAGCGAGAACACCTTATCAGATGTCGACCCTGGAGTTGCAAGAGTTGAAAATGAAACTGGAGGATTTGTTAGACCTGGGACTGATACGTCCTAGTGTGTCACCATGGGGAGCATCTGTCATTTTCATACGAAAGAAGGACGGATCATGGAGGCTTTGCATTGACTACCGTCAACTGAACAAGGGTACGATGAAGAATCAGTATCCCTTACCAAGAATTGATGATTTGTTCAATCAAATGAAGGGTGTGACGGTGTTCTCCAAGATTGATTTGTGATCAGGGTATCACTGGTTACGGTTCAAGGAGGATGACGTCCCTAAGACCGCCTTTAAGATGATATTTGGACATTACGAGTTTACTGCTTTACCGTTTGGACTGACAAACGCCCCAGGAGTATTTATGAGTTTGATGAACGGGGTGTTCCATGAATACTTGGACAAGTTCGTCCAACTATTCATTGACGATATTTTGATCTACTCTTAGACGACGGAGGAGCATGAAGAGAACTTGCGCCTAGTACTATAGTGTCTGCGAGAGCACAAATTGTATGGGAAGTTGTCCAAATGCTCTTTTTATCAATCGAGGATTCACTACTTAGGGCATGTCATCTCCGACAAATGTATCGTCATGGATCCAGCCAACGTCAAGGCTATTATGGAATGTCCTGCGCCGATGAATATCACAGAAGTGCGTAGTTTTATGGGTTTAGCAGGATACTATCGATGGCTTGTCGAGGGATTTTCGAAGATAGAAAATCCGATCACGGAATTGAAGAAGAAAAACAAGAATTTTGTTTGGACCGAGAAATGCGCAGAAGAATTTCGGAGGCTTAAAGAGTTGTTGACAACAACGTCGATACTAAAAATCCCTGACATGGACGCAAACTTCTTGGTATGAACTGACGCGTCCAAGGAAGGTTTAGGCAGAGTCTTGATGCAAGACGGATGAGTAACTGCTTACATTTGGAGGAAACTGAGAAGGCAGGAGAAAAACTATGCGATGCATGATTTGGAGTTATTAGCCATCGTTTATGCCTTGAAGGTTTGGAGACACAACCTTGTTGGACGAAAATTTGAATTAAAGACTGATCATTGCGGACTACAACACATTTTTACGCAAACGACCTAAACGCACGACAACGATGTTGGTCGGAATTTCTTAGCGAGTAAGACTTTGAGATTACTTACATAAAGGGAATGGTGAACCAAGTGGCAGATGCTTTGAGTCGGAGGCCACGCATCTTTTCGGCGTTGCCTCTTTAGACGAATCTACGTGAGAATATTCTCACTTTGCACTGTGATGATGAATGGTACAAAGAGGTCGAGGGTTTTATCGGACATAACACCATGATGGTACCACGATACGAGGGATTTTCGTTTGATAGCGATGGGTTATTGAGGTTTAGAATTCGGATTTATGTACATCCAAACGACGGGTTGAGGATGTTGATCCTGAGCGAGGCTCATAGAGTAGTTTACATGGCTCACCCGAGAGTCATGAAGATGAGGGAATACCTTAAGCCCTTATTCTTCTTGAAGGGAATGAAGGCCGACATAGTCAACTATGTGGCAAGATGTATAGAGTGTCAGTAGGTAAAGGCTGAACATAGAGACCCAATAGGATTACTACAACCACATGCCATCCCGGAATCAAAATGGGAGGTCATTTTGGTGGATTTTATTGTTGGATTGCCACTGACGGCAAGGAGACATGATTCGATTTTCGTAGTAGTAGACACTCTGACGAAGAGTGCTCACTTTATTCCTGTGCATACAACGTATCAGGCACCTGACATAGCTAGAGTTTTCATCAGTGAGATTGTGAGGCTACATGGTGTGCCTAAGAGGATTATATCCGATCGGGGATCGGTGTTTACTGGACGATTCTGGGCGAGTTTCAAGAGGCCTTGGGAACCCAACTTAACTTCAGTATTGTGTATCAGCCAGAGACTGATGGACAGACCGAACGAACCAATCAAACTTTGGAAGCCATGTTGTGCATGTACGTGATGGACCAACAAAAGTGTTGGGAGGAATTCTTGCCTCTAGTAGATTTCGCTTACAACAACAGTTACCAGAGTACCATTAAGATGGCGCCTTTTGAGTTTCTTTATGGGCGACTATTTCGGACGCCCTTGAGTTGGGATCGGCTTGAGGATAGGGTCCTGGTAGGACCAGAAGCAATCCAAGAAATGGAAGAGAAAATGCAAACCCTAAGACAAAGGATTAAGGAAGCGCAGGATCGCCAAAAGAGTTATGCCGATGCACACTGAGTCGACCATAGTTATGAGGTCGACAATCGATTCTTCTTGTGGGTTAAACTACATAAGAGTTTGATCAAGTTTGGAAAGGGAGATAAACTCTCTCCTAGGTTCGTGGGACCTTTCGATATTGTGGAGAGAAAGGGGCCCGTGGCCTATCGACTAGCCTTGCCTGATTCTTTGAGGCATATGCACGATGTATTTCATGTATCTGTTTTGAGACATTATATTAGTGATCCTATAGATATGATTGACATGAGTTCCTTCCAGGTATCAAACGAGGGAGCGCTCATGGCTGAGCCAGTCCATATTTTAGATCATCGTGTTCGACAGTTATGATGTCAAACGGTAGATTAGGTAAAGGTACAGTGGGACAGTTATAGTCCGCACTCGATGACCTGTGAGGATGCATATGATATGCGCCAACAGTTTAAATTTTTTTTTGATAGATAGACTTATGATAGTGTGATACATTTATTTCGGCATCTATACTGAGAAACTTTAGGATGAAGTTTAGACCAAGAGGGGGTGTATGTAACATCCCGCTCTGGTGCACTAAGAAAACTTATTCTTTGAGGACACTTGCTTGCAAGTGATCTGGACATTTATGATATTAAAACATTATCCTTGATTATGATGTGTTATGATAGATGACATGATGTTTTACTTCTTGACATAGACAGGTGCTATTGACTCAGTTTTATTGAGTGTGCAGGGTTTTGGACCTTGAGGATGCAGAGGCATCGATGGAACCCCTTGGATTTCGGATTGAGTCAGGGAATGTGCTATTTGGGTTGATTTATTTAATGTGATATTTCATTGATTTGATGATATGATGTGGACATGTTCTTACACGTTGTTGATGATGCAGGCTGATGATAGCTTGCCGACCAGACTCACATATGGAGTAAAGGGGCCACACACGATTTTCAGAGAGGTTGAGGGAGAGGTGTGGATAACATCCCTGCCACAACCTACTAGCGCTCCCGCCGTGGCTCGAACTGTAGGTTAACGATTACCTAGTTCGAGAGGATCCACGATGCCGTGAGGGAAGACTGCGACAGTCTCTCACGATGATTCTAAGGGGAAAGCAATAAGGTGGGGGCCTTATTCCTTAGATCACTTAGTCTCCCACAGGTTCACCTGGTGGAGTGTTGACTCTAGGGGTTATTGATGTCTACCAATCAGTCAAGTTAGCGAGTGGCACCCTTAGAGCACGTGGTGCATCCTGAAGGGCATGTCGCACAAAAGAAACACAAGAAGCGAGTGGCACCCTTGGAGCAAGTGGTGCATCCTGAAGAGCACGTCGCGCAAAAGAAACACAAGAAGCGAGTGGCACCCTTGGAGCACGTGGTGCATCCTGAAGGGCACATAGCGCAAATGAAACGAATGAGGCAAGTGGCACCCTTGGAGCACGTGGTGCGTCCTGAAGGGCACGTTGCATTGATGTTGATTAAGGAACAAACCTAGATGGCCCTAAGACATTTAACGCCTTAAGAAATCCTTAAACATTTTCCCTAACTATATGTCGCCCAGTTCAGAATCTAAGTCCTAAGTCTAAAACCTCTCTAGGGGTAAATTATTGTTTGACCTTAAGAAAATTACCCTATCAAAAAATATATATATGTTATATATAAAATAAAAATAAAAACAAATTTAACATTAAACCAAAAACCACTTAAGCTATAGTTTTAGTCTTCATAAAGTTTGTAGGGTAAAATAAAGAGAATAAGAAATTAATTCAAATCAGTGGTTGTAAATTTGCAAAGAAAGATTTAATTATTTAACTTGTGGAAGTATAAAAAGATTTTTAAATTAATCATAAAAGGAAGGAGTAAATAGCACAACTGCCTTTTTGACTCAAATAAAAAGGGGAAAGATGGGGATAAATAAAAATTAGGAAACTTAGGAATGGGGGAAACATATTTAGGGAAAGAGCTGAACTTATGGTAAAAAGAGAGGTCAACATAGTAAGGAATCTGCAATTAAAAACCTTCTAAAAACGAACTAATTTAGCAACTTCATTTTAGGGAAAGTATTTAAAACATGTAAGGGGATCTAGGAACACCTAGGAGTAAATTTAGGAGCAACTCTAGGTGGGTGAGGGATTTGAGGCAATTAATAAATTTAAAGAAAATAATTAATGGAGAAAAGAGGGGGATGGACGACACTTGTGTGATGGAGAATAATTAGAATTATTTTTATTAAAACTTAAATTAATTGTGATTTAGGGAAAGTTGGGGTTCTAAAAACTCTATAAAAGAAAGGGAAGATGAGGAAGATGGGGGATCAACTATTAGCGTAACGTTACGCTGCCAGATTTGTGACTTGACTGATTGCTTGTGAGGAGTTGGGATTTTCCATCTCGGATAGGAGTGGTAGCTCGGCCTTGCGAGGCAAGCTGGGAAGCTAGACGGACCATCTAGATTGTGTGTGGCCCCTTTGCAGCTCGGGGGGCTAAGGGGGAAGAAGAGTACCCCTAGCGATTGGCTGGGAGGTACCGATGAGGTCTCGATGGTTGCCACAGAGCGCCCGAATGACACACGGAGCACACAGACAGGCAAAGGGAACCCATCTCTCTTCCTGCTCTATTCTTGACTGTCATTATACGTTTGAATTTTAGGGCTGAAATTTATATGTCTGATTCGATTTTCGAAATGTTATGTTTAAATTATAAGTCTGATTTTTATATATCTGAATAATGGGTTGAATGAATGTCGTAGTAGTTTCTCCTGACACCATAACAGTCCAGGCACATAAGACTCCATTGCCTCTTGAATTTAGAACTCTTGTTTTGTCGATCTGTTTCATCCCTAATTTGAAACCGTAACTGGGTTATAGCCTTCACACTGGATAGAAGTCTGTACCTTTAGCGAAACACTAGTCTACCCGTAGTTCTGGACTCGTATTATTTTTTTTGGAAGATCGAATACTCTCCCATCCAACTGTAGTTTGATTGGGTTCACTCTTCATATGGTCATAGGTCTAAGTCACCCACTAGATGTACTGACCCCTGCCCAAGATTGGTTGCGCATCAGTTACTTACGTCCGGGATTGTTTTTCGGTTAAAGGGATCGAGTGTGAGGAGTTGGGGTTGGGGAAAGCGTGGGACTATATAGACCGTATTTTGATTGATGATTTCACTGCCGCAGGTGTGAATCAACTGTAGCTACCTTTTAGACGTTCCCTTAACAATCTACAGTGTATCTAAAGTCCGTGGTGCGTCCACCGTTCTAACCTTTGTTTATGGCATTGAAGACCCGGACCACTATGCCACTGTTAATCGAAGATTATGTATAGTATTGGAACACAGAGTTCCATTCCATCTTCCTTCCTTCATACCTGTAGGTTCATCCTTTAAACCCAATTTTGGTAGAGCCCTCGTGTCTTAAAGTTTAACGGGAGATGATGGGTTCAGTTGGTTGGGTCCTTGCTTAATCCATCCTCGCTCCCGTCACACCCTCCCTCGGCGGACCGAATCCCTTGGTTGTCTGTGCCTCACTGCTGCAAGTCGCTCTAGGTAATGGTTGTATAGTTTCCTCGCGGTGGTCATGAGAAGTCGTGTTGTCTTGCTAAATCCGTTGTTTCTGGCATGAATGCCTCTTGGAGGAGAAACCGTCACTTAGAGTTAGCGTAGACAGAAAACGCTCAACTGTCCATCGGACGCGTTCCTGTACACATCCTCCTTCCTCCCTCCGAGGCGGTCTGAACATTGCCACGTGGTCCACTTCATCACCTCACCTGACAGTGACCAGTTTCCTGGCTGTAATGCGGCCTCCTTTTCTCTGCAATCCACTCAGGTTACCTCTTTTTGCTTCTGGGCAACTCAACGACAGGAATCCAGGCAACCTCACGTTTCTTTCGGCACTTATCTAGATCCTTTCTACTGCCCTGTTCGCCCAAATATTAACTCTGACAGTCGAAAACCCTAATTCATTTATGTCTGTCCCTCCTCCTTTATCTTCATGTTAAGGCTGCTCTGACATGCGCGTTGGCCGGGGATCCTTAGAAACCTTAGATTTATAAGTTTTAAATACTAAGCAGAAGGAGGAATTTGTTCCAATGAAAATGGAATTTAGAATTAGGTTATGCTTTTACAACTCATGAACTATTTAAAGTTTTAGTTTTTGGAGACAGTTAGATATTTGATCGGTCATAAACCATTGGGGAGTAGATCGTGTGCGCTATGCCTTAACTAGTTGATAATGTGGAAAGGTATTGTCGGTTGCTAAAATCAAGAATTTTTTTAATTATCAATTTAAAATGTTAGTTTAGATATTGGAATTCATCCTGAGGTGGAAAGGGTTCGTATAGTATATCCATTGATTTTCGTAAGACTCGTTGAGTCGGATGCTCTTCACAGGGATATTGAGTTTGTGGATAGAATTGTTGAATTTTAAAACCAAAAAGATTTTGTAATTATGAAACGTAGGACCATTGTTGTTTTACATGCAAGGTATTATAATGTAAGGTCGGGGTAATATATTGTTGAAATAGGTACTTGTAAGGTGTAAAGGCATTGCTGTAATTTTATATTGTCCTTATAATAGGTAAAGGGAATGTCAATACAACTTAGGGTTGAATAAATAGAGAGTAATGTAGTGTTAGATATAATTTAATGAGTACTGACATGGATATTTAATTGAAATGTAAATGTATGGTAATGATTGTTAAGGCAATGTGGTGAATTAAATTAGCATAGATATAGATGATTTTGTTTTATATTGTTTTAATGGAATAGTTATGGTTTTCTTCCCATAGATCTAGATATTTATATAATCTATTGAATGCAAGGTAATGTAACAACATTTTAGATTAATGAAAAGTAATATAGTGAAATGTAAATGTATGGTAATGATTGTTTACGTAATGTTAAGGTAATATGGTGAATGTTTTATGTTAGTGCTAACATTCATGGTAAGGTAAATGTTAGTGGGTTTATCATTATGGTAATGATATCGTTGCTCAATTATTGTGGTTAACAAAGAAAATGCAATGTGATTGTGCTTATTGAAATGTCCTTGAATTAAGTACAATAGGATTTTATAACATAATAATGGGGGTTGGGATTAATTGGATTTACCCTATGTATAAGGTATTTGTCGGTTGATGGAATTTAATGGAGCAGTTGGTCAGTAATCAATCATAGTTGGTTCATAGAAAATTCCCTGTCTTAAATATTGGTTGGTCCTTGTCTGAGTCCTTTTTCTTGTGCCTTCCGTAGAGGAGGTGGTTGCTCATTTAATTATTGTTCCGTTGGTTTCTTAATTTCTTGCTTGGTCTGCTTGCGTCGTGTGTGATGTAGACACCTCCATGTTCCTCAGAACAGTTTCCAGCCCTGAGACCTTAAATGGTTAAAATCGATGGGAATTTGGGCTTGAGCATTGATTATGTGTCTTGGAGGTCATAACCATTGCAGGGTAGGACGGGCGGGTGGTTAGTCTTACTTATTGTCGAGCGATTGTCATTAAATGCATGCAGTTATTTGTTATGCACCTTATGTCATATTGTTGTGTTCGTTGTGGTTTGCACCTTGTTCATTGTTGGGTGGCAATGCAGAATCAAATGTATTTATTTGCCTTGTACACGTGCGCACACACCTTTAGACAAAAAAAAAAATTGCACTTGTTCTTAGAGGTTTGTTGATGAATGGGAGGTCTGTTACATATGGTATCAGAGCCGGTTCGACCCGCGAATTGGGATTCGGTACGGCTTTCATGACATGACTTGATTTGATTATACTGTTGCTGATCGAGTTGATTGTGTGCATGCAGGTAATCATGGTTAGAGGATGCCATGGAGGCAGATGAAGGGGTGGTAGGGGAGGAGGCATGACGCCTCTAGTAGCATCCATGCTTGAGGGGTCTAACCCCCAGGGAGGCGAGCAGGTTCTCGAACAGGAGCAGATAGTAGTGGGAGACGTGGTCGGGATGATGAGGTCTTTTTAACACATGTTTGAGGCACTGATCATCCGATTGGACAGAGATGAGGCTAGGGCGCCGACACCCGCTGAGGTTCCTCCGCGTGCACCGGTCGTTACAGGTAGCATTCACCGTGAACTCGAGAAGGTAAAATTTCCTGATTTCTTTGTTGCCCCGGACGGCGCTGCCGGCGAGGCATGGTTGGAGAACATGGCGATGTGCTTCGCACTTCGTGATTATACCTCCAACATGAAGGTCCGCATGGCAGTCTTTCAACTGAAGGGGAGCGCTCTTCTATGGTGGAAGACGCTCCTACCATAGTTGAACATGGTTGTCAAAGACGTGTCATGGGAAGTTTGAGGAACATTTCCAAGAGAGGTATCTCTCAGAGGAATTCATTGAGCGTCAGCTCAATGAGCTTAATGCGTTATGACAGGGAGGTCGTACGGTTCCCAAGTACGAGGCACGTTTTATCTAGCTGCTCCGGTATGGTCCGCACCTTAACACAGAGAAACTTAAGGTCAACCGGTTCATGTTTGGCCTTAACGATAGCCTGCGTGCAAAGGTTAGGATTTTGATGCCTCAAACCTTGCACAATGTCATCCAGAAGGCCCTAATAGCAGAGGAGGTGCTTATCAGTGGGGGTCATACCAGAACTCCAGCAAGACCAGCAGGGCAGGGTTCATATGGAACACCATAGCATCAGACCCCAGCGAGACATACACCGGGATATCGTGGCTTCCAGAGGGGATCCACTTTCACTACACCCCGGCGACTGTCGCCTCAGCAGCAGACACCTTATCGGGGACCACAGTAGCAGCAGCAGCGTCGCCCGCAACAGCAGTAGTTTAGGCCTATTTAGCAGAACAGACCAGGGTTCCAGGCCAGTGGGCCATCATCTTCTACTTCGGGTACCAGGATTACTGGGCCGAAGAAGGGGTGTTGGACGTGTGAGGAGCCACACTACCAGCGCGAGTATCCTCTGTAGAGGACCAGAGTGTCTGGATCAGCTGGACCCACTATAGTGGGAGATGTGGGCAAGGCCCATCGGATTCATGCAGCGGTGAATAACCACCAGGTAGAGCACCAATCGACTATGCTCGAGACAACAGGTACTATCGCTGACTAGACCCTTAGTATTTTGATAGACCCAGGTGCTTCTGAGAGTTTCATTTCTGGTGCAGCGCTAAAAAGGATTAAGGGAAAGGGAGTCGAACAAGATGAGTTTAGCTTCATGGAGATGGCTTCAGGAGCCAAACAGAAGGTTGGAGGAAAGGTTACAGGCTGTTCCCTTAACCTGGGAGAGTTTGTCATAAGGGTCAACTTGTACGTCATGATCTTAGGATCTTATGATGTCATGATTGGCATGGATTGGTTGGAATCGCATGAGGCTATACTCAACTGTAAGACGAAATGGTTGAGCTTGATCGATGATGAGGCACAGAGACGTGTTATTGTAGGATGAAACCAGGGAGTATCACTGAGGTTCATCACTTCCTTACAGTTACGGAAGAGTATGCACAAGGGGTGCAAGCTTTATGCGATCCTTGAGCTAAACAAAAAGGGAGTAGTGGAAGGTCTAGAACACCTTCTGGTGGTGAAGGAGTTTGTGGACATATTTCCAGAGGAGTTACCTGGGATGCCGCCGAAAAGGGAATTGGAGTTTACCATAGACCTGAAACTGGGGAACGAACCGATAATGAGAATGCCTTATCGGATATCGACCCCGGAGTTGCAAGAGTTGAAAATGAAACTGAAGAATTGTTGGACCTGGGACTGATACATCCTAGTGTGTCACCGTGGGGAGCACCTGTCATTTTCATACGAAAGAAGGAAGGATCATGGAGGCTTTGCATTGACTATCGTCAACTGAACAAGGCTACGATCAAGAATCAGTATCCCTTACCAAGAATTGATGATATTTTCGATCAAATGAAGGGTGTGACGTTGTTCTCCAAGATCGATTTGTGATCTGGGTATCACCAGTTACGGATCAAGGAGGATGACATCCCTAAGACTGCCTTTAAGACGAGATTTGGACATTATGAGTTTATTGTTTTACCGTTTGGACTAACAAACACCCCAGCAGTATTTATGAGTTTTATGAACGGGGTGTTCCGTGAATACTTGGACAAGTTCGTCCAGGTATTCATTGACGATATTTTGATCTACTCTCGGATGATGGACGAGCATGATGAGCACTTACGCCTAGTACTACAGTGTCTGCGAGAGCAAAAATTGTATGGGAAGTTGTCCAAATGCTCTTTTTATCAATCGAGGATTCACTACTTAGGGCATGTCATCTCCGGTGAAGGTATCTTCGTGGATCTAGCCAAGGTTGAGGCTATTATGGAATGGCCTGCGCCGATGAATATCACAGAGGTGTGTATTTTTATGGGTGTAGCAGAATACCATCGACGGTTTGTCGAGGGATTTTCGAAGATAGAAAATCCGATCACGGAATTGCAGAAGAAAAACAAGAAGTTTGTTTGGACCAAGAAATGCGCGGAAGCATTTCGGAGGCTTAAAGAGTTGTTGACAACAACACCGATACTAAAAATCCCTGACATGGACTCGGACTTCTTGGTATACACTGACGCATCCAAGGAAGGTTTAGGAGGAGTCTTAATGCAAAGCGGACGAGTGACTGCTTACATTTCGAGGAAACTGAGAAGGCACGAGGAAAACTACGCGACGCATGATTTGGAGTTATTAGCCATCATTTATGCCTTGAAGGTTTGGAGACACTACCTTGTTGGACGAAAATTTGAATTAAAGACTGATCATTGTGGACTACAACACATTTTTACGCAAAGCGACCTGAACGTGCGATAGCGGCATTGGTCGGAATTGCTTAGCGAGTACGACTTTGAGATTACTTACATAAAGGGAATGGTGAACTGAGTGGCAGATGATTTGAGTCGGAGGCCACACATCTTTTCGGAGTTGCCTCTTCAGACGAATCTACGTGAGAAGATTCTCACTTTGCAGCGTGATGATGACTAGTACAAAGAGGTCGAGGGTTTTATCAGACATAACACCATGATGGTACCACGATACGAGGGATTTTCATTTGATAGCGATGGGTTATTGAGGTTTAGAAGTTGGATTTATGTACCACCAAATGACGAGTTGAGGATGTTGATCCTGAGCGAGGCTCATAGAGCAATTTACATGGCTCACCTAGGAGTCACGAAGATGAGGGAAGACCTTAAGCCCTTATTCTTCTGGAAGGGAATGAAGGCCGACGTAGTCAACTATGTGCCCAGATGTCTAGAGTGTCAGCAGGTAAAGGCTGAACATAGACACCTAGCAGGATTACTACAACCACATGCCATCCCAAAGTCGAAATGGGAGGTCATTTCGATGGATTTTATTGCTGGATTGCCACTGACGGTAAGGAGACATGATTCGATTTTCATAGTAGTAGACACTTTGACCAAGAGTGCTCACTTTATTCCTGTGCGTACGACGTATCAGGCACCTGACATAACTAGAGTTTTCATCAGTGAGATTGTGAGGCTACAAGGCGTGCCTAAGAGGATTATATCCGATCGGGGATCAGTATTTACTGGACGATTTTGGGTGAGTTTCCAAGAGGCCTTGGGAACCCAACTTAACTTCAGTACTGCGTATCACCCAGAGACTGACGGACAGACTGAATGAATGAACCAAACTTTGGAAGACATGTTGTGCATGTACGTGATGAACCAACAAAAGCGTTGGGAGGAATTCTTGCCTCTAGTAGAGTTCACTTACAACAACAATTACCAGAGCACCATTAAGATGGCACCTTTTGAGTTTATTTATGGGCGACCGTGTCGGACACCCTTGAGTTGGGATTGGCTTGAGGATAGGGTCCTGGTAGGACCAAAAGTGATCCAAGAAATGGAAGAGCAAATGCAAACCCTAAGACAAAGGATTAAGGAAGTGCAGGATCTCCAGAAGAGTTATGCCGATGCACACCGAGTCGACCACAGTTATGAAGTCATCGATCGAGTCTTCTTGCGGGTTAAACCGCATAAGAGTTCAATCAAAATTGGAAAGGGAGCTAAAATCTCTCCTAGGTTCGTGGGACCTTTCGAGATTGTGGAGAGAAAGGGGCCCGTGGCCTATCGACTAGCCTTTCATGATTCTTTGAGGCGTATGCACAATGTATTTCATGTATCTTTTTTGAGACATTATATTAGTGATCCTACACATGTGATTGACATGAGTTCATTGCAGGTATCGGACGAGGGAGTGCTCACGGCTAAGCCAGTCCACATTTTAGATCATTGCGTTCGACAGTTACGACATCGAACGGTAGATCAGGTCAAGGTCCAGTGGGAAAGTTATAGTCCTAATTCGGCGACCTAGGAGGACTCATATGATATGCGCCAGCAATTTCCATTTTTGTTTGATAGATAGACTTATGATACTGTGATACATTTATTTCGGCATCTATAATGAGAAACTTCAGGACGAAGTTTAGACCAAGAGGGGGTGTACGTAACATCCCGCTCTGGCACACTAAGAAAACTTATTCTTTGAGGACACTTGCTTGCAAGTGATCTGGACATTTATGATATTAAAACATTATCCTTGATTTTGATACGTTATGATAGATGACATGATGTTTACTTCTTGACATAGACAGGTGCTATTGACTCGGTTTTATTGAGTGTGCAGGGTTTTGGACCTTGAGGATGCAGAGGCATCGATGGAACCCCTTGGACTCTGGATTGAGTCAGGGAGTGTGCTATTTGGGTTGATTTATTTACTGTGATATTTCATTGATTTGATGATATGATGTGGACATGTTCTGACACGTTGTTGATGATGCAGGCTAACGATATCTTTCCTACCAGACTCACATATGGAGTAAAAGGGCCACACACAATTTGCAGAGAGTTTGAGGGAGAGGTGTGGACAACAACCCTGCCACAGCCTACTAGCACTCCCGCCGCAGCTCAAATTATAGGTTAACGATTACCTAGTTAGAGAGGATCCACGATGTCGTGAGAGAAGACTGTCACAGTGGCTCACGATGATTCTAAGGGGTACGCAATAAGGCAGGGGCCTTATTCCTTAGATCCCTTAGTCTCCCACAAGTTCACCTGGCGGAGTGTTGACTCTGGGGGTTATTGATGTCTACCAATCAGTCAAGTTAGCGAGTGGCACCCTTGGAGCACATGGTGCATCCTGAAGGGCACGTCGCACAAAAGAAACACAAGAATCTAGTGGCACCCTTGGAGCACGTGGTGCATCCTGAAGGGCATGTTGCGCAAAGGAAACGAATGAGGCGAGTGGCCCCCTTGGAGCACGTGGTGCATCCTGAAGGGAACGTCTTATTGATGTTGATTAAGGAACAAACCTATATGGCCCTAAGACATTTAACACCTTTAGAAATCCTTAAGCATTTTCCCTAACTATATTTAGCCCAGTTCAGAATCTAAGTCCTAAGTCTAAAACCTCTCTAGGGGTAAATTATTGTCTGACCTTAAGAAAATTACCCTATCAAAAAATATGTATATGTTATATATAAAATAAAATAAAAAACAAATTTAATACTAAACCAAAAACCACTTAAGCTATAGTTTTAGTCTTCATAAAGTTTGTAGGGTAAAATAAAGAGAATAAGAAATTAATTCAAATTAGTGGTTGTAAATTTGCAAAGAAAAATTTAATTATTTAACGTGTGGAAGTATAAAAACATTTTTAAATTAATCATAAAAGGAAGGAGTAAATAGCGCAACTTTGTTTTTGACTCAAATAAAAAAGGGAAAGATGGGGATAAATAAAAACTAGGAAACTTAGGAATGGGGGAAACATATTTAGGGATAGAGTTGAACTTATGGTAAAAAGCGAACTCAACATAGTAAGGAATCTGCAATTAAGAACCTTCTAAAAACGAACTAATTTAGCGACTTTATTTTAGGGAAAGTATTTAAAACATGTAAAGGGATCTAGGAACACCTAGGAGTAAATTTAGGAGCAACTCTAGGTGGGTGAGGGATTTGAGGCAATTAATAAATTTAAAGAAAATAATTAATGGAGAAAAGAGGGGGATGGACGACAGTTGTGTGATGGAGAATAATTAGAATTATTTTTATTAAAACTTAAATTAATTGTGATTTAGGGAAAGTTGGGGTTCTAAAAACTCTATAAAAGAAAAGGAAGATGAGGAAGATGGGGGATAGACTGTTAGTGTAATGTTACGCTACCGGATTTGTGACTTGACTGATTTCTTGTGAGGAGTTGGGATTTTCTAGCTCGGATAGGATTGGTAGCTCGGCCTTGCGAGGCGAGCTGGGAAGCTAGATAGACCATCTCGATTGTGTGTGGCCCCTTTGCGGCTGGGTGGACTAAGGGGGAAGCAGATTACCCCGAGCGATTGGCAGGGAGGTACCGGTGAGGTCTCGACAGTCAGCAAGAGGGAGCGGAACAGAGTGCGCGGACGACACATGGAGAAGATAGACAGGAAAAGGGAACCCATCTCTCTTCCCAGCTCTATTCTTGACTGTCATTATACGTCTGAATTTTAGGGCTGAAATTTATATGTCTAATTCGATTTTCAAAATGTTATGTTTAAATTATAAGTCTAATTTTTATATATCTGAATAATGGGTTGAATGAATGCCATAGTAGTTTCTCCTGACACCATAATAGTCCAGGCACATAAGTCTCCATTGCCTCTTGAATTCAGAACTCTTGTTTCGTTGATCTGTTTCATCCCTAATTTGAAATCGGAACCGGATTATAGCCTTCGCACTGGATAGAAGCATGTACCTTTAGCGTAACACTAGTCTACCCGCAGTTCCGGACCCGTATTATTTTTTTTGGAAGATCGAATACTCTCCCATCCGACTGCAGTTTGATTGGGTTCACTCATCATATGGTCGCAGGTCTAAGTCAGCCACTAGATGTACTGAACCATGCCCAAGATTGGTTGCGCATCAGTTCCTTACGTACAGGATTGTTTTTCGTTGAAAGGGATCGAGTGTGAGGAGTTGGGGTTGGGGAAAGCGTGGGACTGTATAGACCATATTTTGATTGATGATTGCACTGCCGCAGGTGTGAATCAGCTGTAGCTACCTTTTATATGTTCCCTTAACAATCTGCAGCGTATCTAAAGTCAAAGTTCCATCCACTGTTCTGACCGCTGTTTATGACATTGGAGACCCAGACCACTATGCCACTGTTAATCAAAGATTATGTTCAGTATTGGAACACAAAGTTCCGTTCCAGCTTCCTTCCTTCATACCTGTAGGTTCAACCTTTAAACCCAATTTTTGTAGAGCCCTTGTGTCTTAAAGTTTAACGGGAGATGATGGGTTCAGTTGGTTGGGTCCTTGCTTAATCCATCCTCGCTCGCGTCACACCCTTCCTCGGCAGACCGAATCCCTTGGTTGTCTACGCCTCACTCCTGCAAGTCTCTCTGGGTAATGGCTGTATAGTTTCCTCGCGGTTGTCATGAGCAGTCGTGCTGTCTTGCTAAATCCATTGTTTCTGGCGTGAATGCCTCTTGGAGGAGCAATCGTCACTTAGAGTTAGCGTAGACAGAAAACGCTCGACTGTCCGTTGGACGCGTTCCTATACACGTCCTCCTTTCTCCCTCCGAGGCAGTCTAAACATTGCCATGCGGTCCCCTTCATCACCTCACATGACAGTGACCGATTTCCTGGCTGTTATGCCACCTCCTTTTCTCCGCAATCCACTCAGGTTACCTCTTTTTGTTTCTGGAAGACTCAACCATGGGAATCCAGGCAACCTCACATTTCTTCTGGCACTGATCTAGATCCTTGTTGCCGCCCTGTTCGCCCAAATATTAACTCTAACAGCCGAAAACCCTAATTCATTTATGTCTGCCCCTCCCCCTTTATCTTTGCGTTAAGGCTGCTCTGAAATGCGCGCTGGCCAGGGATCCTTAGAAACCTTATATTTATAATTTTTAAATACTAAGCAGAAGGAGGAATTTGTTCCAATGAAAATGGAATTTAGAATTAGGTTACGCTTTTACAGCTCATGAACTATTTACAGTTTTAATTTTAGTAGACAGTTAGATATTTGGTCGGTCATAAGCTGTTGGGGAGTAGATCGTGTGTGCTATGCCTTAACTAGTTGATAATTGGAAAGGTATTTCTGGTTGCTAAAATCAAGAATTGTTTTATTTATCAATTTAAAATGTTAGTTTAGATATTGGAATTCATGCTGAGGTGGAAAGGGTTCGTATAGTATATCCATTGATTTTCGTAAGACTCGTTGAGTCGGATGCTCTTCACAGGGATATTGAGTTTGTGGATAGAATTGTTGAATTTTAAAACCAAAAAGATTTTGTAATTATGAAATGTAGGACCATTGTTGTTTTATATGCAACGTCTTATAATGTAAGGTCGGGGTAATATATTGTTGAAATAGGTACTTGTAAGGTGTAAAGGCATTGCTGTAATTTTATATTGTCCTTATAATAGGTAAAGGGAATGTCAATACAACTTAGGGTTGAATAAATAAAGAGTAATGTAGTGTTAGATATCATTTAATGAGTACTGACATGGATATTTAATTGAAATGTAAATGTATGGTAATGATTGTTAAGGAAATGCGGTGAATTAAATTAGCATAGATACATCTTCTTTTGTTTTATATTGTTTTAATGGAATAGTTATGGTTTTCTTCCCATAGATCTAGATATTTATATAATCTATTGAATGCAAGGTAATGTAATAACATGTTAGGTTAATGAAAAGTAATATAGTGAAATGTAAATGTATGCTAATGGTTGTTTAAGTAATGTTAAGATAATATGGTGAATGTTTTATGTTAGTGCTAACATTCATGGTAAGGTAAATGTTAGTGGGTTTATCATTATGGTAATGATATCGTTGCCCAATTATTGCGGTTAACAGAGAAAATGCAATGTGATTGTGCTTATTGCAATGTCCTTGAATTAAGTACAATAGGATTTTATAACTTAATAATGGGGGTTGGGATTAATTGGATTTACCCTATGTATAAGGTATTCGTCGGTTGATGGAATTTAATGGAGCAGTTGGTCAGTAATGAATCACAGTTGGGTCATAGAAAATGCCATGTCTTAAATATTGGTTGGTCCTTGTCTGAGTCCTTTTTTTTGCACCTTCCATAGAGGAGGTGGTTGCTCATTTAATTATTGTTCCGTTGGCTGCTTAATTTCTTGCTTGGTCTGCTTGCATCGGGTGAGATGTAGACAACTCCATGTTCCTCAGAACAGTCTCCATCCCTGAGACCATAAATGGTTAAAATCGATGGGAACCTGGGCTTGAGCATTGATTATGTGTCTTGGAGGTCCTAACCATTGCAGGGTAGGACGGGCGGATGGTCAGTCTTACTTATTGTAGAGCGATTGTCATTAAATGCATGCAGTTATTTCTTATGCGCCTTATGTCATCTTGTTGTGTTCGTTGTGGTTTCTGCCTTGTTTATCGTTGGGTGGCGACGCAGAGTCGAATGTATTTATTTCCCTTGTACACATGCACACACACCTTTAGAAAAAAAAAAAATTGCACTTGTTCTCAGAGGTTTGTTGATGAATGGGAGGTCTGTTACATATGGTATTAGAGCCGGTTCGACCTGGGACTTGGGATTCGCTAGCGCTTTCGTGACATGACTTGATTTGATTATTCTGTTGCTGATTGAGTTAATTGTGTGTGTGCAGTTAATCATGGTTAGAGGACACCACAGAGACAGATGACGGGGTTCTAGGGGAGGAGGCGTGATGCCTCCAGTAGCATCCACGCCTGAGGGGTCTAACCCCCAGGGAGGTGAGCAGGTTCTCAGATAGGAGCAGATAGTAGTGGGAGACATGGTTGGGATGATGAGGTCTTTTCAGCGCATGTTCGAGGCACTAATCAACTGATTGGACAGAGACGAGGCCAGGGTGCCAGAACCCACTGAGGTTCCACCGCGCACACCGATCGTTACAAGTAGCATGCATCGCGAACTCAAGAAGGTAAAATTTCCCCAGTTATTTGGTGCCCCGGACGTCGCAGCTGCTAAGGAATGGTTGGAGAACATGGCAATGTGCTTCGCATTTCGCGATTATACCTCCAACATGAAGGTCTGGATGGCGCTCTTTCAACTAAAGGGGAGCACTCTTCTATGGTGGAAGACGCTCCTACCACAACTGAACATGGCTGTCGAAGACGTGTCATGGGAATTGTTTGAGGAATGGTTCCGAGAGAGGTATCTCTTAGAGGAATTCATTGAGCGTCAGCTCAATGAGTTCAATGCGTTATGACAGGGAGGTCGTACGGTGCCCGAGTACGAGGCACATTTTATGGAGCTGCTCCGGTATGCTCTGCACCTTAACACAGAGAAACTTAAGGTCAACCGATTTGTGTTTGGCCTTAATGGCAGCCTGCATGCAAAGGTTAGGATTTTGATGCCTCAAACCTTGCGCGATGTCGTCCAGAAGGCCCTCATAGCAGAGGAGGAGCTTATCAGTGGGGGTCAGACCAGGACTCCAGCAAGACCAGTAGGGCAGGGTTCATCTGGAACATCGTAGCATAGAACCCCAGCAAGACATACGCCGAGATATCGTGGCTTCCAGAGGGGATCCACTTTCACTACACCCCGACGACTACCGCCTCAGCAACGGACAGCTTATCGGGGACCACAGCACTAGCAGCAGCGTCGCCTACAACAGTAGCAATTTAGGCATGTTTAGCAGAACAGACCAGCGTTCCAGGCCAGTGGGCCATCATCTTCTACTTCAGGTACCAGGACTATTGGGCCGAAGAAGGGGTGTTGGACATGTAGGGAGCCACACTACCAACGCGACTGTCCTGTGGAGAGGACCAGAGTGTCCGGATCAGCCGGACCCACTATAGTGGGAGATGTGGGCAAGGCCCATCGGATTCATGCAACGGTGAATAACCGCCAGGCAGAGCACCAGTTGACTATGCTTGAGACAACAGGTACTGTCGCTGAATAGACCATTAGTATTTTGATATCCCTAGGTGCTACTGAGAGTTTCATTTCTGGTGTAGTGCTAAAAAGGATTAAGGTAAAGGCAGTCGAACAAGATGAGTTTAGCTTCGTGGAGATGGCTTTGGGAGCCAAACAGAAGGTTGGAGGAAAGGTTATGGGCTGTGCCCTTAACCTGGGAGAGTTTGTCACGAGGGTCAACTAGTACGTCATGATCTTAGGATCTTATGACATCGTGATTGGCATGGATTGGTTGGAATCGCATGAGGCGATACTCAACTGTAAGACGAAACGGTTGAGCTTGATCAATGATGAGGGACAAAGACGTGTTATTGTATGATGGAACCAGGGAGTATCACTGAGGTTCGTCACTTCCTGACAGTTATGGAAGAGTATGTGCAAGGGGTGCAAGCTTTATGCAATCCTTGCGCTAAACAAAAAGGGAGTAGTGGAAGGTCTAGAACACCTTCTGGTGGTGAAGGAGTTTGCGGACGTATTTCCAGAGGAGTTACCTAGGATGCTGCCGAAAAGGGAATTGGAGTTTACCATAGACCTGAATCCGGGGACCGAATCAATAGCGAGAACGCCTTATCGGATGTTGACCCCGGAGTTGCAAGATTTGAAAATGCAACTGAAGGAGTTGTTGGACCTGGGACTGATACGTCCTAGTGTGTCACTGTGGGGAGCACTTGTCAGTTTAATATGAAAGAAGGCTGGATCATGGAGGCTTTGCATTGACTATCATCAACTGAACAAGGCTACGATCAAGAATCAGTATCCCTTACCAAGAATTGATGATCTGTTCGATCAAATGAAGGGTGCGACGGTGTTCTCCAAGATCGATTTGCAATCAGGGTATCACCAGTTACGGATCAAGGAGGATGATGTCCCTAAGACCGCCTTTAAGACGATATTTGGACATTATGATTTTATTGTTTTATCGTTTGGACTGACAAACACACCAAGAGTATTTATGAGTTTGATGAACAGGGTGTTCCGTGAATACTTGGACAATTTCGTTCAAGTATTCATTGACGATATTTTGATATACTCTCGGATGACAGAGGAGCATGACGAGCACTTGCGCCTAGTACTACAGTGTCTGCGAGAGCACAAATTGTATGGGAAGTTGTCCAAATGCTCTTTTTATCAATCAAGGATTCACTACTTAGGGCATGTCATCTACGGTAAAGGTATCACCATGGATCCAGCCAAGGTCGAGGCTATTATGGAATGGCCTGCGCCAATGAATATCACAGAAGTGCGTAGTTTTATGGGTTTAGCAGGATACTATCGACGGTTGGTCGAGGGATTTTCGAAGATGGCAAATTTGATCACAAAATTGCAGAAGAAAAACAAGAAGTTTGTTTAGACCGAGAAATGCGCGGAAGCATTTTGTGTTGGTTGTGGAGCCTGATTATCTTCCTGATTCAAAGGTCCTTGTTTTCAGTCGTGTTTATACCCCATGAAGTATTTACACCCCAGAAGTATGTACACTCTTCCACGCGGGGGAGTGCAGAGGGGGGGTACCCCCTCTGCGGGGTCCGGGGGGTCCATCCCCCCGGCTGGGGGGTATGGGGGCAAGCGGGCCCCCA
>ML780882.1:434372-449058 GCA_009831015.1 Picea engelmannii | reverse complement strand
CTTATAGTACACAGTGTATCTTATTAATACAAGTTATCGTTATAAAATACGGGTTAAAGCGTTGATCAAGGTTTTGGCTTGGATTTTAATTATTAGACTGTCAGAGATATGTAAGAGGAAAAAGAATCCACTGCATTTAATAATGGTTGGAAAGAGACAGGATGCCCCTTAGATTGCACTGATAATTAACGTTATAAAAACTGTACCATCTAAGTTTTTTGGTCGAAAGAACTATTGCCACAGACCAGAATGCTCTCCCACCTGTGCGCCATAAAACTACCCAATATATATCGATGTCTGACATAAGTAATTTATGGGTGTTTGCTGAGTTAAAATTCTGGAAGGATGCGAAGGTTATATTCAACAGTAAAGGCGAAATCAACTAGGTGCATACCAAGATCATTCAACAGTAAATACGATTTCAATCTGGGTGACTAAAAAGGTTAATTCAATCGTAGTAGTAGAATAATTGCTAAATCACTCGCAGAGGTAAGGATGAAATCATTTGCAAGGAACTAGGAAGGGATGGTTGATCCGCAGGGTTACGATTTACAGGCTTCACACAAATCTTAATGGTCAATTCTCTCGCGCTCTGCCATCTATAAGAAGGTTCGGGTTCTGTCAGAGATTGAGTTAGTGAGGGAAGGATTGCTTGTTGGCTTATTGCTGGAAGGGAATGGAAGCGGCCAAGGAAGTAAGAATAAAGTTCCTTAATTAGCGTGTAAAAGAACAATGTAAATAACAATAAAACCCAAAACTGAGGAACAATAAACTCCATACCCGATAATTGTGTAGAGCACCCAGAAAATCGCCCAGGGGTGCTACTTTGGTTGGGGAAATCGCTGGCTAGATTTGCTAGTTAGTGAAAGTATCAATCGTTGTGTATTGTCGTTAAAATAAACGCAAACATGGGTATAATTTCGCAATCATTTAAAAATTCGCAGCCATATCATTTAACAATAGAACACAGACAAATTATTAAAAGAAACATAGACATCCCATTAAAAGAATGCAGCCATATTATAAAAATAAAACGCATACAAATTATTAAAAGAGACGCATACATCCCATTAAAAGAACGCATCCAGATATATAATCACAGCCTGATTATAAAAATAAAATGCAGACAAATTATTAAAAGAGACGCAGGCATCCCATTAAAAGAACGCAGAGATCATTTCATCGAAACAAAGAGGGTAATAAGCAGATCGTGGAAGGAAAGATAAACAATCATAGAAGTATTCAATCACAAAAGGAGCAAGGAAATCGATCAATCAGGAACTATCGACAGGGGTAGGCAGCTGGGCAAGCATCCTTTGCTTGTCATCCACGCACAAAAAAGCAGGGCATTTGAATCTATAGGTCGTTGTGCACTAAAGTGATGACCGGACTGACAAACTAGGGATGACGACGAAGACCAGGCATAAACTCTTCATAAAAATCAATTTTAAACCAACAGGACAGTCACAACATCAAGGATCGAATGCCAAGGGAATCAAGTCAAGCAATGAGCTTAAGGCTATGGGAGTTTAAGTTCTCGATTAAACTGCTAAGTCAAACACTTTCCTTACACAGTTAAAAATATAGAAATGAAAGCGTAAGGTCTATAATACTCTATCATGAAGAATACAAGCCAACGTACTGTAGCCCAAGTTGTCCGCTCTCAGTCGTTGTCTCACGCGGTCCATGCTACTCCCGCTTTCCCACCGATGAGACTTCACCGGTATCTCCTAGCCAATGCTAGGGGTAATCTTATTCCCCCTTAACCCCCCGAACTGCAAGGGGGGACTCACACAAGATAAGTCCTTCAAGTATGAAATTCTAAAGCGTAACGTTACACATAAAAGAAGAGATCCATCCTCCTCCTCCTCCCTCCTTTATATAGAGTTTCTAAGTCATTTTATTTCCCAATTTCCCATTTAATTTATTGTTCAAAATATTAATTCAGAAAAATCCTCCCCGTACATGTGTCACCCATCCCCTTCGTTGCACTGGAAATTAAATTCATTAAATGTTTAATTACTCCTATTTCCCTCAACCACCTAAAAGCATTCCTAGAATCGCTCCTAGGTGTCCTCACATTCCCTTACACATTTTAATGATTCACCCCCTTACAAATTTACTAGTTGAGTTCAATTTAGAAAGTTCTTAATGGCAAGATACCTTACTGAGTTAGTCATTATGCTTTTTCCTTATTTTTCCATTTTTTTTTATGTTTCCCCCTTTTTCCCTTAGTTTCCTAATTCTTTTAAATTTCTCTCTTTCCCTTTTTATCTAAAACTCAAATTAGTAAGTGTAGAAAATTATTTTTTCCCCTTTTTCCTTTTAATTAATAAATTTTAATTAGCATGTGTAACAAAACAATCATTTCCCTTTTAAAATTTTAAATCCCTTAATAATTTGAGTTTAATAATTTAATCGAGTTTTTTACCCCCTTTTCGTCACATGTTTAATGATGATTATTATTATTTTTATTTTTATACCACAAGTATTACTTTAGACCTAGATTTTAATTTTCGAGGGTGGGTGACATTTTATTAGGGAAATTGTTTTTAAATCTTTCTTATCACATTATTAGTTCTAAGGCCATATAGTTTTATTCTCTTATCAGTTAATCAATGCGACATGCCCTTCAGGATGCACTAGGTGCTCCAAGGGCTCCACTCACCTCATTTTGTTTCCCTTACGTGACATGCTCTTCAGGATGCACTACGTGCTCCAAGGGTGCCACTCGCCTCTTTCTGTATTTCTTACGCGATGTTCCCTTCAGGACGGACTACATGCTCCAAGGTTGTCACTCACCTCATTCCATTTTTATTGCATGACATGCCCTTCAGGACACACTAGGTGCTCCAAGGGTGCTACTCACTTCTTGACTGACTTGGTAGACATCAAAAACCCCTGGAGTCAATACTCTGTCAGGTGATGTTGTGAGAGACTAAGGGCCTCTAAGGAATAGGGCACCTGCCTTATTGCGCGTCCCTTAGAATCAGCGTGAGTGACTGTCGTAGTCTGTCCTCACGACATCGTGGATCTTCTCAAACTAGGTAATCGTTAACCTATAGTTCGAGCCACAGTGGGAGTGCTAGTAGGCTGTAGTAGGGTTGTTGTCCACACCTCTCCCTTAACGTCTCTAGTAGTCATGTGTGACCCCTCTACTCCACATGTGAGTTTAGTCGGCAAGCTATCGTTAGCCTATATCATCAATGAATCATGTTAGAAATAATATCCATAATCATATCATCTAATCTAATGCACAAATGTCATATATACAACAATCAAACCCTAATAGTCCACTCCCTGACTTGATTCAGAGTCCAAGAGTTTCATCGATGCCTCTGCATCATCAAGGTCCAAAATCCTGCATACTCAGAAAAACCGAGTCAATAGAACTTGTCTATGTCAATATAACAAAATAACATGTCATCAATACATAACACCTCATAATCATAATCAAACGGCCAATAGTATAATAATTCGGATGACTTGCAAGCAAGTGTCCTCAAAGAATAAGCTCGCTCAGTGCATGCAAGAGCGATATGTTACATGATACTTCATGCATAATCTATTGCCAATGCTCTAGACCTGCCTCTGAAAATGATGGACATGAATTGATACTTCTCCAACTTAGTGGACCATATGAAGTGGGTTTAACAGAATCATCCATCCACACAGTCATGTTATACAAATTTTCAATGTCATATCTTCTGGCTGGCTCTATGTATCTCTTTCCTTTTGTTGGGTCCAATGGTGCAGTAAATTTCAAATATTTGAATTCAAATATCATTTCTCTCTTCTTTATATTAATGATTTCTTGTTTATCAAATTCCCATTCAAGTCCCATTAGTGCTGGATATGGTTTACTATCGTTCACGATCTGAATAAGATCAAAGGATCATGTCATAATGCACACCCCATCTATGTTCATAGGTACTCCTATCAAATGACCAATTTGTACTATTTTGTGTTGATTCACGAGCCTTAATTAAACATGAGACCATACTATATTAGGTTTTCCCATCATCTCTTAGGTATTTTTAGGTAAAACATTCACGTTTGACCTCAATTCCAAGATACCATTATCCACATCATATTCCCCAAGTTGCGCACTGAATCTAAATTCTTTGTTGGTACACTATCTGCACAATACCTGATTCACCACCCTTTGTGCGATGGGAGTTTCCCTAATTTCCTCTTGCCTTCCATTTTGCAACTAGTTGAGGACAATCTTATGTCACATGGTCCATTTCTATATAGTATGTGAATTTTGTAAACATATGTGGGTATTCATGAGCTAAATGTCCCAATTGATTACAGTTGTAACATATTATCAACCCTTTCCTCCTCTGCCAAAATTTCCTCGGTTTCTTGGACTAGAGCCTCTCTGATTATTATATGGTGAACCACCCCATTCTACCTCAGCATTCTCCTTGTAGATCCTATACATATCTCAAGTGCACTACCTCATAAAATCTAATGCGTGGCAATGCTTCTCTCCATGGATGAATGACTTGCAAACATTGCAAAATAAGTTCCTTGGTGTACACTGAAAATTCTGTAGCAGTGGAAAATCAATTAGATGATGCCCCCATTTCTTACATATCTCACAATATCCCCCTCTTGGTAAAGGATTCGATGCTCCAGTCACCAGATACTGTGTGAATTTTGGACATTCATCCTTATGATGACCTTCAGTTCTACACTTGGTACACTAGACTTGTTCACATTTTTCCTTCCCTTTTGTAAGTTCTGCCAGTTGATGTCAACACAACAAACTACGTTTGAACTTGCGCGATCCCTTCACTATCACCTACAATAGATGATTCCAATTTCATTGCAATTTCCTTAGCCTTCGGTTGCGACACAACATTCTATTGAATCAACGGCCTGCAAATGTGTGATAGAATTCTTGTAATAAACCATTCTTGATGTTGTTGATCGGGGATCTTGAAATTCAGTCTACCCATCAGGTCCATGAACCTTTGATTAAAGTCCCATACTGACTCTGTTTGCACCTATTTAATATCCTTTAGTTCTGTAATGTACTATGACTCAGACATTGGCTTCTTGAACTCCATTAACAATGCTTTTCTTATTTCTACCAAAGTCTTTGCTTTTCTTGTAGGTGTGGTACTCTGCAACTTCATGTACCAGACTAATGCACAGCCTCAAATTGTTGTTTCTAACTATGCAATATTCACAACCTCATCTTGTATGTTCTTAGCAGCCCAAATCATCTCATGAACAAAAAAATGTTGTTATGGGTCCTCTGACCCAACTCCCTCGAACTCAAGAAGTATTAGGGTGTTGTCTACCCTTTCCATGTTTTGTTTGTGTAGTACCTCTTCTTAGTGATATTGGTTGACTCTGAATCTGTGCACTTCTTCCACTTCTCTAATTACTACTACTTTATCCTCGCTTGTTCACTATGATTGATTTTGATAAGTCTTCAACTGTTATATCCGATTGTGGTAACACACATGGAGTCATGGATTTGACACAGGACCCAGCTTGAGTAGGACTTAACATCTCTTCTATCATAGGAGTGGATTGGAAATTCTCTTCCTCTCCTCCTATATGTGGTATTTCCACGATTTGGACTATTGCATAAGGTTATCTTCCCTCTAGATCATTGTGTGACTCTCCTTTCTCAGCCTTAGTCTTTCACCTCTTGTACCTCCTTCCTCCATGAAATACTCTAAACATGTCTTCATCCTCTAGTATACCCTCTTCAATCCTCTACATCCCCATTCCCTTCCTTTTTCATTTATTACTCAATTCTCTCCTGTCCTCAAACTATCCTCTTGTCATCCCCTAGTTCCCCTATGTGCACAAGCCCCTTAGCACTTAGATTCCATCGCCATCACGCACTTGTCACACAACAACATCTTTATCCACATACAAAATTATTTCATGAACCTTCCATGCAAACCTTTGAAAAATTCCCTTTTTACACCATTGTATGATTGGGTACAATCTATTGCAAATTCTATAATGTATCCTCCCAATATGTTATCCAACCAATAATCAACTGCATGAGTATTTGGAGTACATATATAATTCAATTGTCTTACCAACTCAGAATTACAATTCCTCAACACTTTCATTCGGTATCTTCCAGTATTCTCTACTAATCTTTCTAGCCACTTAGTTAGAATAAATGGAAATTTTCCAAAGAAAATTTAATGTAGTTCTATGTGCACATACCTTTGCATCCATTTCTTGTGAATCATATGAGGCTTTCTTTTATCTTTTCAAGAAAAATCTTGTTCCTTCCTTTCCAACCATTCTAGAATCTCTTTGTTAGTCAACCTCCAAAAACATTCCCTCAATCACAAATTTCGGGTCCCAGCAACAAAACCATTTGTTGGCCCACGCACGGTTGTAATACCCTAGGTTCAAGTTATGTTGGCTAATAAAACCCTTTAGACATCGACCCTTTGAGCATCACATGCATGCAGATGAAGTCTCACCCGAGGCATATATTGGGACTATAGGAACCAGGTTTCTGTAGTAGTGAGGGAATGGGAGGTGATCATTCTATTCATTCTTATTGGTTATGGGCATGTAGTTTGTCTCTATTCTTTGTGAGATACTTAATGAATTTAGATTAATATTACCATTATATTCCATATTACAACATTAAACCATTGCTGTAATAGTCGTAACTATTGTGCAATGATTACACCTAAGAAAAATCTAATCTAATATGCATCCAGATAGAACCCATGAATAATCAAACAAAAGACATTCAACACAATAGTTAATATGGTTCACCCAACTCTAGTTGACGTCCATAATGACTAGGGTCTTTATTATTCTTTATGAAAGTGTCTCAGGCTTGCAAACTGTGCTTTACAAAGATGTACATCATGATTATCTTCTTCTTCTCCTAGCCTATCCATTCTACAGTACAAGCCTCTCTCTCTCTCTCTGCAACATCTCCTCAACATTCAGACATAGACTCAATGGTTACTTTGTCAACTCACTCAAGAAGAAGAAGAAGAAGAAGAACCAACATAACCCCTATTCTCCCAACCCATTACATATTTAAAACAATAACTCGAGTTGAATTTGTTGTTCAAGATGTTTCTTTGTCTGGATGCTTCTTTTGCACTCCCACTATTGTTCTTTTGGATTTTGTGCGTCCTTATATATTTAGCATGTCGGGTTGTGATCCTTCATTTTCACCCTCTTTCTTCTCTTTCTTTATTCCCTACTTTATTCTTCTTCTTTATTCCTTTTATTTATTCTTCTCACTGCACACTATACTCTTGAATGCGCCTCAACTGAGCACTCCCTAGTCTTCCTTTTTCTTCTGCACAAATATTCTTCTTCTATGCACATATTCTGTACTTAGGATTTTTCATGAATATTATTTCCATAATTCTTGTCCAACACCCTATACCAAGCATGGGTGTGTATGATCCCATCCATTTTTAAAATGAAAAATGAAAAAAATGAATGAAGGAAAATTAAAAAACTCCTAGACATAAATGAAGGGGGTTGAGAGTTATTTTACCTAGTTCCGACGATGATGGATTCCGACAATTGTTGCTTGTCACCGTTGGAATTTTGGAATATTTTCCCACTATTTTCCTAATTTTTTAAAAAACTTCAAACAAAAATGTTTTTGGGCTATTTTTTCCATATTATATAGAATTTTAAACCCATTTTTATATAGTTTTTACCATTTTTAGTCGTTTAAATGATTAATGGACCATATTTATCGAACATAATGACTGTTTGAATTGATATTTTTCAAGAAATATGGTTATAATGCTACTTCTCATATCTGCTAGTCCATTTGCAATGACTCTTTCATGTAATTTTCCCATCACTGGCATTTAGATCAGGTTCATTCTTCCTCACATTTTAAATTTAACAATGACCTATTATACATTTTCCTTTAGGTTAATCCCCCTTATTGGAGAAAAAAACTTTTCCAACCAGATTAAGTGTCGTTTAGTTCATGGTAGATCCTACCATCATGGGAATCCTAATTAGCAACTACTTTGCCTTTTGGTGCCCATGCCAAAGATTTTCTTAGGCTCGGGAGTCCTCTTAGTCCTTCCATGACATTGCATTGAAAACCTCATATTCTTCTCAATATTTTTCTGGCTATTTACCCACGTGACTCCCATATTTATGTGTTAAGTTGTGATACTGCATTGCATTCCACTGCTTGGGATTTTGAACCTAATTCTAGCTTCATATTGTTTTTTCATAGCCATATCCTTATGCATTATCATCATTCATTGTCCTTTCATTCTTTCCATTGCAATTTGACACTTGTACCCTAGGAGGAAACATTCCCCTGAGTGGCCATATCCTGTACATGCTTCCTTGCATTAAGAATAGGTATGTTGCTTGCGCTTGGAACTACTTTGCTTGCCGACGACACTCATTTCCTCCATGCATTTTAGCATTATTTAATTATTTCTTAGGATTTCCAATGTGAAAAAGACAACAAAAAAATCAAAAAACAAAAAAAAGAGCATCATAATGAGTCTTCTTTATCCTTATTGGCAACATTCAAGTCACCTCTAAACAAAGCAAAAAGTTTAGAGTCTAGTCTCAACAATTTTGGTTAGTATGGATATATGAAACTCAACTAGTTACATAGAGTTTTTACTCCTCTTACTAGTTATTCTTCTAGTCACTATGGAGAGTCTCTTGTTGAATCTTGCCTCACAGACTTATGCCAATGTTCATTTTCAATCCATTTTGCCTAAGTCAAATATTGTGTCGTTTTCTTGTTCAAGGAAAGTTTTATCCTGTGTTGGCCATTCCATAGAATCCTTGACTTTTCAAGTCGACCTTCCCCTATGTCAAGTACATCTTAGAATCAAGAGTATCTTTATCCTATACTCGTGCTGGTATGTATGGTCTCCATTCACTTCCTACCGATAGGTTAAGATCATATTGACTATGACAAATTGCTCTGAGAGTTTCACCTAGAGTTGCACCTTGGGCCTATTTACATCATTGATAGGTGACCTTTTTCTCAGGAGATGGAATTCCATCATTGGTGGTTGACTGATTGGTTTCGTTTGTGTTCTACAGTAAGAACATTATTCACACATTGGGATTTGTGTAGTAGCTTGGATTCCATTTTCCCCCATTGGTGGTTTCCTCGCCTTTGTCGACAATATTCATTATTGGTTGTTATTCAAAGGGTCTTTTTCATGCACTATTTACATATGGTGCATGCGATAAACATACTTCATGGTTGTCCTTTCAATATTTCATTCGAGTACTTCAAAATATTTATCCTTCTACTACTCCTTTTTTTGGATGATGGGGGATGCCTTAATGCCCTCCTTCAAACAAATCTCTTCCTATTGACTTCAACACATATTGCTCTGAGACAAGGATCTAGAGTCCTTTTTAGTAACTTGGGGCTTGTAGTCATTAGTGGTAGGTTGCCTCACTATTGAAAGTGGGAATACATCAATGTGCCTTGACTGATAGATTTTACGAGGTGTTCAACATCAAAACCTCTATTCACACTTATTAGATTGTACTAGGTACCTTGACTCCCATTGTCATTATCGGTGGATTGTCTCACTCTTTTTAATGATATACACCAATGAATAGTAATCAAACTATATCTCATTGTGTTCAACTTCAACACATCTATCTGCATAGTGTAGAATCATACCATAACATTTAATTTGAAGACCTAAAGAATGTAGTAGCATCACCTCATTTATGTTTTTTCCTAAGTTGTGATTGGATAGTACCACTCCTCATGTCGATACTTCTGAAGGATCAATCATCTTTTCCTTTCCTCTAGATATCCTTGATTGATTTTGAGACATATATCCATTGTATATTTTTGTTGTGGCTATGATCTTTGTTTGACATGGATCCATTGTGTATCTCTTTCGTGGCCATGATCATTGCTTTCTATATATACATTTTTCATGGATTTGCAGTGTACTTGATTAAATTCCATGCTTTCAATCACACCTGGGAATGGGTATGCCCACCTCGAGGATTGAAAGTTCCAACTTGTTTATGTGTTTTTTCGTTTTCCTTAGATTAGATCCTAACAACCTTCATCCTAACACACTTCCCTTTGAATATTTATAATGTATTTCGGCCATTGGTTACACTTCTAACCTCACACATTAGGGGGCATCTGTTATAGCATCAATTGCCACCTTTGAAGAATTGACAATCTTATTGGCCTAGTCCCTATCCTACTTACAAACCACTCTTCCCCATACCTTCTTGAGACATTCTAAGAAAACACTCTTTTGGAATATGTAAGTGTCCTATTGGTTATAAAGCATGTGTATATGTGGGCTACCCAAGGGGTAGTTGCATACATGTCAATAAATTCTGAAAAAAAAATATTTATGCTTAATTGAAGGATGAGTTGTCGGTTGGGTTAGTTTCCTAACTCCTTTTACCTATACTCAATCATATTTAACCAAGTAGAGACCACATAAAAGGGGAATTTGGTCCAAAGAGAGAGGTAATGACAAGTAATGATTATTTTCACAACATAAAGAAAACATATTTTAACTATCCACGCCAAGTCTATAAGCGCTTATACAACCTTTTCTTGTTGGTTATTGACATGGAAACCCTTGTTTCCAACCCCTTTTTGATCACCCACCAATCTTGCCAAGATTCTCCCTTTATATTCTCTTTGGCCCTGTGGTGAATTTGGAGTCAAAACTATTTCGTATAGCAGGAGCAAGGGTGGAGGAACCCAAAACCTCTTTCAATAGGGAAGTGCCACACAAGACATGTATAAATATGTAACCACCTTATGTGTTGAATTAATATAGAAACTCATTCCTTCTAAAAATATTTGAATTTGTAATCTTTATCTTGCAATTCTTTCATTTATGCTTTATAGAACATTAATTCCTTAGATATTACTGTTATATTTCATGAGACTAAAGGGTATTTATTGTTGAAATAATGTAACTGCGAAGAGCATTCTTATTATTTTGTTATTGGATTAAATCCCCATTGTGGATTAATCATGTTATTATTATTATTGGATTAAATCCCCATTGAGGATTAATCATGTCATTATTAATATTATTGTTATTAGATTAATCCCCATTGAGGATTAATCAAGTCGGTAATTATATAAGGACCAAATCCCCTTTTGTGGATTGGTCATCGGACAATTACAAAGTGCAAAATAAGAAGTTGGCCCCAGCTGTTATAATGAAAGGGCCAGAATTAATTAAAGGTGGGTTTACCCACCCAGAGTGAGAGGTCGGCCCTGCCAGATGGTGACTCTTCACACGTGCCAGATTGATATAAATAAGAGGCTAGCGCCTCACTTCTTAACACACTTCACTTGCTCATTCTCTTATGAGGCAAGTTGCAATTTCAAGTTAGAGAGAGGAGCAGAAGGGTGGTGCATCTCTTGGGGAGGACTTTTCTGTATTGGTTTGATTTATCTCTTGAACATTGTATAAGCCATTTATGATAAGAAAGTTTTTGCTGGGTTTTCTTCCCCTAGAGGGTTTCCCAGGATAAATGCTGTGTCTCTTGTGGATGTGTATTTCTCAGTGATCTTGTTCTTATTATGCTCTTATCTAATGAAATGAAAAGAACTATAATAATGGCATAAGCATTAACATGGTATCAGAGCCAACCTGAAGAAAGCACAATCTTCAAGAGGAAAAACGTCACTATTACCGTACCCCAAAATTAGGGTTTTGAAAAAGCAAGTGTTTTCAGCTCTCTATCACCCTAGAAAGTTGTGCCCTCCCCCAAGGAGCAATTTGGCACTTAGAGCGCACTTTTTCAGTGGCTAGATCTCCCGGAAAGTTAAACCCTAGTTTCACAAAAGTACTAGAAAACCAGAGTACCCGAAGTACCAGAAGTACCAGAGTACTAGAAGTACCAGAAAACCAGAAGCACCAGTCCAGAAATCCGCAAATCAGATTTGAGGGGCTAAAAGTTGGATTTTCGAAATTTCGTCTGCACCAGCTAACTCGCCTCAGCCTAGCGCATCTATCCCCTGGATCAGAATTTCAAAATTCGAAGTTTGAAAAATTAGGGTTTCCTCATAAAACCCTAAGTTGCAGTTGTAGTTGCAGTCTTAAAACCAGTTGCAGTTGTAGTACCTGTTGCAGTTGCAGCCGTAGAACCAGTTGCAATCACTCTTGAAGTTTTTGGTAATGATTACCGGTGCTACCAGATGGAGCCACTACCTGCAAATGCTATCCAAGGTATGTACTCACATATGGTTAATGGTTAAACCCTAAAGAGTATTTGCAGGAGAAGGAATCTTTTGCCATAGATGTAGAAGGATCTTAAGATCCAACACATTCAGAGGAATGATGCAGCCCAGGTGTGATTATTCTAATATGCATCTATTTGTTATGAAATTATTTTGATTAGTGTTGCATGTCGAAGCTATGATCAAATCATTAGAAGGATTAAAAGTTGATCATAGAGCTTATCCTCTAACCTAACCTTTTGTCAAGATAGCATATTGTCTTAGTACAATAGACAGGTTGAAGAAAGTACTCGTCACTTTAGTGAAGGGGACCTGGAAGAAAAGCAAGCACTCACTCTTGAGGACAATGCTCCAGGTTTGATTAATCGAGATTCAAAGGTACACATGACAAGCTGATGACTTTAGTTGAGATAGAAATCATCGTAAAGTATTATACTTGATAGCATGTGAGAATATAGAGGTAAATACCTTGTTTGATATGACTAACACCTGCTCTAGGAGAAACCTCGTGTGTTAGTTTCAGATTGCCATGGAAGAATGCTTGGTCACAACACTATGAGAGTGTTGACCTCATTTCGTATTGTATTCCTTACCTTTAATCTTTACTTCAGATAAATTATANAAAGGAGCTATTGTGATGATTGTTTGTGCTATTGCTTTATATTATCAGAAGGATATTATTTTTTGCTTGTTGTTTTGTTGACCTTGCTCTAGGTCACATGAGGAAGCTATAGAGAAGGTTGCAGAAGGCAACGTGCTAAAGAAGAAATCATAAATGAAGCAATCATCAGTGGAAAAGAAGAAGGTTGGTCACTCAGAAGCTGCCATGACCCATGCTATTGAAGAATCCATGTGAACTCTAGAAGATTAGCTCACTTCAACTACAAGGTGGTACCATACATATGAAAAGCTGTCACAGGTTTACCAGAACTCAAGGTTGATCAAGAAGGCATATGCGATGGATGTGCACAAGGGAAGAGCATCAAGAACTTGTTTTCAAAGAGGGACAACAAGTCAGAAGGAGTCCTAGAACTCATTCATTCTGATGTATGTGGCCCAATGCCATCATCCTCCATTAATGGTATGTACACTATGTATCATTCATTAATGACTATTCTCGTAAAAGACCTGGATATATTTGAAGTGTTCAACAAGATGAAGGAATTGAAATCCTTGATAAGAGAACCCTTTTGTAAGGAAGATTAAGATACTTAGGTCATATAATGGAGGAGAATAAACCTCAGAAGAGTTCCTGAATATCTGCGAAAATGTTGGGATCAAGATCCCCAAAAGAACGGTGTAGCTGAACGGAAGAATAGAATCATGATGGAAGTTATGAAGATCAAGATCTTCCTATGTGCTTATGGGCAGAAGCAGCAATGGCTGTTGTTTATGTGTAGAACTGATTATCCCATAGCGCACTTGGGCTCAAGACACCGGAAGAGATGTTCACCGGAAAGAAGACAAAGAAAGAAGGGAATATTTGTGGGATACTGTGAGGTATCCAAGGCCTTTAGAATCTACATACCTGGTCACTGCCATATTGAGATCAGCAGGGACGTGACCTTTGATGAAGAAATTGCACTTGAGAAATCGAGAAGATGCCAGCTTGAAGAGGTATGTGAAGAGGAACCTGTAAATCCCAGGATGACAGAATCCGTGAGGGAAGTTCCCAAAGCTGCGGAACTTGTAAGGGAAGTCATAGCTTCCCCTGATGAGGAGACTCTTGAAGATCATGATATAACATAAACTCAATAACCTCCTTAGATGACCTTCTCGCATAAAAGAAATCCTGCTTGGGCAAGAGAGCTTATTCAAGATGGAGAGAAGTATGGTGTTCCAGAAGGAACCACGAGACAGGTGAAGAAACCAAAGCCATTCTCCAGTTACACGGCTTTGATGTGCAATCTACTTGATGACGAACCTACATGTTTTGAAGAGGCCATCCAGAAGAAGGAATGGGCAGATGCCATGACAGAGGAATACCAATCCATAATGAAGAACGAAGTAAGGGAAATAGTTCCCAGATCGAAGAATAAAGATGGGGTATCCTACAGATGGCTCTTCAAAATAAAAACATGTTGTTGATGGAAGTATTGAGAAATATACAGCAAGATTTGTCACTCGTGGCTTTTCCCGAAAGGAAGGCATTGACTATGAAGAGACATTCACTCATGTGGCCAGATACAATTCGATCAGAACCATTATAGCTCTTGCTGCTAAGATGAAATGGAAGCTGCACCAGATGGACATGAAGACAGCTTTCCTGAATGGTATTATAAGGAAGTGTATATAAAGCAACCCTAAGGATTTGAGGTTGAAGACAGGAAGTCTCATGTCTGCCAATTCAAAAAAGCCTTATACGGATTGAAGCAAGCTCCCAGAGCTTGGTATGGCCGTATAGACAGTTTCTTGACGAGCTTGGGCTTTACCAAGAGTAAAGCAGATTCAAATCTCTACTTC
>ML780882.1:412051-432059 GCA_009831015.1 Picea engelmannii | reverse complement strand
ATTAGATTAATCCCCATTGAGGATTAATCAAGTCGGTAATTGTATAAGGACCAAATCCCCTTTTGCGGATTGGTCATCGGACAATTACAAAGTGCAGAATAAGAAGTCAGCCCCAGTAGTTATAATGAAAGGGCCAGAATTAATTAAAGGTGGGTTTACCCACCCAGAGTGAGAGGTCAGCTCTGCCAGATGGTGACTCTTCACACGTGCCAGATTGATATAAATAAGAGGCTAGCGCCTCACTTCTTACACACACTTCACTTGCTCATTCTCTTATGAGGCAAGCTGCAATTTCAAGTTAGAGAGAGGAGAAGAAGGGTGGTGCATCTCTTGGGGAGGACTTTTCTGTATTGGTTTGAGTTATCTCTTGAACATTGTATAAGCCATTTATGATAAGGAAGTTTTTGCTGGGATTTCTTCCCCTAGAGGGTTTCCCAAGATAAACGCTATGTCTCTTGTGGATGTGTATTTCTCAGTGATCTTGTTCTTATTATGCTCTTATCTAATGAAATGCAAAGAACTATAATAATGGCATAAGCATTAACAGCAGCTAGTGCAAAGAACTATAATAATGGCATAAGCATTAACATAAGCATTAATGGCATAAGCTAAAGGAATTGCATTCAATGTGATGTCAAATTTTTGGACTCTCGTTTCGGAGAATCTGATCAAAGGCTGGTGGAAATGCATTACAGCAGCTGTTATGCAAAACATGTTAATTACTTGTCACGTTGAGTATGATATTCAGTTTTCCAAATCAATGAGAAATTTCAGAGAATGGTTAGGGCCAATCTTGTGTTGCAATCCTGGATTTCCATATCAAAGATAATTAAGAAGGGTAACATTTCTATGCTTCAAGACTGTTTTTAACCAAATTTTTATAGATGAATGATCTCCACACTACGCAATTTATTTTAGCAATGATTAACTCTTAACTCTATTTTTCCAGGCCTGAATAGTCGTGATGAACATCATAAAAGCGTGGACAAATACGAAGAATGCTTGCTTTTAGCATTAAATGTGGATGGTTCGTAAAATGAGAAATTCAACAACCAACTTTCTTTTGGGTGGAAAAGTTTTCCAGATTTCTTTGAATTCGTGACGAATGGATCGATGTATTATTTCTTGGTTGATAGAAAATATATTATGCATTGAATGACTATTGACTATAATTATACCTGGAATCATCCATGACCCATATGCAAAATCTTTTTAATCATAAAACCAATAGTTCTTCACAAATTTAAATATAATGATAGTGATAAGTTTATTTTAATTTAAATTTTCATACAATGGATTTTAAATATATCATGCATTTTAATTGAATCTCGTTTGATTAAACCATGCAATACATATATGAACACTGCTTATATATAAGACTTATATATATGATCATTGCCTTCAAATTTACATACATTAGGTTTTATATACATAATGCATTTTAATTGGATTGGTTTCGTTAAACCAAAATTTGCATACATTGTGTTTTACATACACTCGTTCTTTTTAATTAGTTTATATATACATTGGGTTTTAATATGTTGGGCTGAGCAGTGAGCTTAATTTTAATTTTCCATAGCGCTTATATATATGAGCATTGTCTTCAAATTTACATACATTAGATTTTATATATATAATGAGTTTTAATTGGATTTGTTTTGTTAAACCAAATTTTGCATACATTAGGTTTTAGATACATTATTTTTTTTTAATGTGTTTATATATACATTGGGTTTTTACTGCTGTTTAATTTTTCATACATTGAGTTTATATATATATAATCCTGTCAAAACCTTGGGGGTCTGCATTTTCTACCCATGTCTGTAATTTTGCTTGTCTTTTCCCCTTCTGCAGACTCGATCGTGGTTATCTCATCCCTCCTGACATGTAATTTTCTTTCATTTGCAGTCATCCTTTTTGATTGACTAGTTTTTCTCTGACATTATGCCCGAAAGAGATTGGCCTTGAATTCCTTTATCTCTTCTCAAGGTCGATCCCTTCTCCTTTTACCTCCATTACTGAACATTTGTTCACCCAAGCCTAAGTCTGGTCCAAGTCTCCATTTTCACTGTCTACAACATTGAAATCGATCGAACAGTTACACAAATCAAGCGAGCGGGAAAGGACTAGTTTCAACGACAAGGATCTATCATCAGGGTAGATCGACGGTCATTGGGTAACTGGGGCCGTAGACTTGCCCGGAGTTTAGAGCCAAGGCTTATGCTTGATTGCCAAAGTCACAAAAGAGCCTAATCTGTCCAATCTAGTGGGGATAGGTGGTAGTAGTTGAATCGTTGATAAGGCCTTTCAGGAACATCAAAGTGAAATCGTCAAGATAGTCTCAGTCGTCCATCAAGGTCAACACACGACACGAGATCCGGGCTCGAGGGTAGTCCCACATTAAGAAAAAGTCATGCCGATCTGGGTCTTTCAAGAAATAGCCACGTGGCATGCGATTATGTCCCATCGTGATTTCGGCTATCATGATTCTAAGAGACATGGGGTCGCTTCTCTCCATTGTAGATACGCGAAAGAAAAACCTTGAAATTCCGAGGGGGGGTGGGTTGGGCCCACGGTCACAGTCCCGAGGTTATAAGAAAAGTGGTCCAAAGAAGATGAGGGGTGCATGGCCAGGGTGGTTCGACGGGTTAATCGTGGCAGTCGAACTTGGGGCACACGCTCACAGCCCGGGGTCCCTTTGAGTGGGGAGCTAGAAGGAAGACAGATATAGCCTTCAAACCTTGAGGAGCAAGCACGTATTTGTCCCCTGTGCATGAAGTCCCGGCCACCTGCCATGGGAGAACGCAGTTATTGAAATTTCGAGTGGTGGTTGAAATCTCAGCTCAAGCCATGAATGGAAAGTGTGGGAGGTCTGGAGCAATTAGGCCTGTGGTACCCCTATGTGCAGGATTTCCTACAGGATCCATGCCAATCTGATCCTCCCCTGAAAAAGGATCATGTGCACACTAGCCTTGGAATTAATGGTTCAGCTACCGTCCTGTTGTTAGGGGGGCGAATTGCTCTGAGTATATATACTCGGTTTTTGTATTTTTGTAGGGATCGATGGTAGAGCTATGCCCCCAACTGTAATGTTTGATGAGGCCTCTGGTTCTCTGGTTATGAACTGATACTTGAGAATTCTTGTTTAATGGCATCCAAATTCTTCTTTATTTCCTTTCTTCTGACTCTTAAATCCCAAGCATGGATGATCCAATCGAGTGTTGTGACTATGGTATAGTGTAGGTTTGACTATATCTATTTTTTTACAGAATTTAAGTTTCTTGAAGTTTTCAAATTTGAGAGGATCTTATATCTGAGACTTTTCCTCCAAAGGTTGTTGGAAGACCGGGTGTCTAGAGCAGACTTTCATACCTTTCTTGTCTTTCCTCCACCTACTCACTGCTATGAAAACTCACTGGCCCAAGTTAGATCAAGACCTTACTTATCTCTACATTTCCAACCTAGTTTTCTAAGTTAAAACGATATTGTTCTAAGTTTACTCCCATTCGATCACCCTTTTATAACCAACTTGTGGCATATAAAACTGATGGGTATCAGGATTACTCCCACTGCAATCCAGGTGTGAGTCCTGGTACTAACATTTATGGTTCCACTGCTGGGGACGAAGTTGAAGATTTTCCCTGGGATTGAACGATATTGAGCCTCTAATTATGAAGGTGCATCAGGCATCAAAGCCCTCCGAGATTGCAACTGTGCACTAGGCGAATCCATTGTGACGACTCCATTGTGACGAACTTACTATTTCAGTTGTGGATTCTAGAGGCAGACATACGAGGTCTACCCCCCAGCTTCCATTAGCAACACCTGAAGCAGATCTAGAGAAGTTTATCAGAAAGGGAACAACCCTCTGTGAAGGGGTTTCAACTGCTAAACAAGGTATTTCTGATAGTTCCCATTTCCCTCTATTAGAGACTTCGATAGCTTCTTCTTAGTTTCCTATCAGACCTCTTGTTGGAGTTTCTCATTTTTTAAATTTTGGGAGTGTTTCTGTTGAGTTTTCTCCGCCTGGTATTGGATTAGAGGGAGAGAAATTTGTCACTTCTATCTCCCCTGATGTTGTAGCCTGGTCTAGACCCAAGAATTCAAGATATTTTCCTGCCCCAGTCTTTACCACCCTTCCTCCCATTGTTGTTGTTGTTGCTGAGAAAGGAGAAACCTCTCTTCCCTTAAGCCCATTATCCTCCTCTTCAAATCCTCCATTGTTTCCTTTTCCTCTTGCAAGCTCAGTTCTAGTCTCCCTAGGTCAAACCCCTTCTCCTCCTAATTCTCCTCCACCTCATTTCCCTATGGTAGGTGCTAATCCCCCTGTAAATAGAATGGATGCCATAGTGGTTGCAAGGTATGCCCTTCTAGTCCTACCTCAACCAATGAATCCTCTCCCTGCTGGAGATTACTTGAAATATATGCCTAAGTTCACTGGAGAGGAGGACATAACTGCTGAAGAGAACCTCGTTGCCTTCTATAGTTATACAATCAACATGAACATTGAAAATGATGTTGTCTGGATGAGAGATTTTTTCCAGATCCTTGATGGAGAGGTCAGGAAATGGTTTAGGGGATTGATCCTTAGATCTATTGCTGGGACCGAGGATCTAGATAGTTCCTTCTTGAGACAATGGGGGGATAAAAATGATTTTATGTATTATATGATAGATTTTGGGTCCTTGAAGAGAAAGGAAGGAGAGTCTATGTCTGACTTCTCCAAAAGATTCAATAAAATGTACAATAAGATCCCTCCTGAGATAAAACTCATAGAAGCCTCTGACAAAATCACTTATGATGGTGCTTTTGACCCCGATTTATTCCTCTTGCTCTGAAAGAGAAGGGATACCTCCTTGGCTAACATGCAAGATGCAGCCCTGGAAGTAGAATCCAATGTGTTGACAGTTAACAGGCTCATAAGAAAATTTGACAGAGACAAGGGAAGAGGGAGATGTGAGGCCTCAACCTCTGGTTCTTCTATAGCCTACCCTCAAATAGATGAATTGACAAATATGGTAAAGTCTTTGTTTGCAGAGATGGAGAAAATGAAAACGGAGGGGAAGCCGACATACATAAATCCTCAAAATGTTGACAATAGAGGAAACTTGAGGAGGTCGAACAACAATGTTCCTCATATTATGCCAAGGGAACAGAGGGATAGAGACATAAACAATTAGAAAATCCAGGCTCCTTTTCAAAACAACCTTGTTATTGATAAGGAAGAGGAAGAACAAGAGATAGACCTCGAAATTCATTATATTGAGGACACCTCTCCTTTTCCTCATTTAACTCAATCTGCATATGAAGAATTCCTCATGAACAATCAAATAAATGAGCTGAGTAATGAGGAGAAAGCCAATAATAGAAGTCCCAACAAATACAACCTTGGGTCAAAGAATAAATAAGGGAAGTTTGCCATCCCTGATCAACCTCCTATAGCAGAAAATCCTGCTAAGAATGCGACAAATACTTCCAAGGAAAAGAAATCTCTGAATCTCTCGCGAATATCCAAAGACCATGTCTTAGAGGTGAGGGAAATTTCGAATCCTCCTTCTTCCTTTAGCTTTGAGCATGAAATTCAGAAAATCAGAATTCCTGTGCCCCTTTCAGAACTAGTCAAACATAAATATTTCAAAAGGTCCCTCTCTAAACTGTTGCAGTTCGAGTCATCCTGCCATTTTGCAGAGTCAGTGAACCTCCAGGATGAAAATCCAGCAGTCATCGTAGGCCCTATGGTAGAAGATAGAGATGATTCATCCCCTCCCTTCTACACATCCCTAAACATACATGATAAGGTGTTGCATAATTGCCTGATGCATTCAGGGGCTTCCCATAATCTCATGCCCAAAACAGTCATGGAATAATTTGGACTAGTAGTCACAAAGGCCTATCATGATTTGTAATCCTTTGACTCTAGTAGGGTGCAATGTCTGGGGGACATAAAAGATCTGGTGGTAACCTTTTTTCAGCTGCCCATGAAGAGTGTGGTAATGGGCATTGTGGTAGTTGATGTTCCTCCCAAGTTTGGCATGCTATTGTCAAGATCTTGGATTAAAAATCTTGGGGGAACATTACAGATGTACCTCACACATGATACCATTTCTCTATTTGGAGGGGAGCACATAAGACTGTACAGAGAAATTCAGTTGGCCTACATTGTTAGTGATGAAGCAGACCCCACCAATCATCCCATATTTTCCCTTGACATTGCTTTGGGATCCATCTTCCTGCAGCTCACCAACACCCCTGAGGCTCCTCTTCAAATCAGAAAGAAAATTGTTTCCTTTCATGAAATACCTTCTGCAATCACCTCTGTGTGGAAAATGTTCTTTGATGGAGCTTCTTCTAAATATGGTGTTGGTGTTGGGGTAGTTTTTGTGTCCCCTGCTCAGGAAACTATATCTCTGTCATACAAATTAGAGTTTGAAGCTACCAATAACGTGACAGAGTACGAGGCTCTTGTTTTGGGCTTGAGGGATGCAAAGGACATGGGGATTGAAGAGATATATGTGTTTGGAGATGCTGAGTTGATTATCCAGCAGATTAAGAATGTTTATTAGGACAAACATCCCCGACTTAGGAGTTACATAAATGAAGCATGGGACCTCATTGATAGTTTTTTCCTAGCTTTCAATATATCATTCATTCCAAGAGGAGAAAACACTATGGTTGATTATGTGGCTATTTCAGCAAGTAATTTCAGAGTCCCTCTGCCACCTAAGCTCAAGTATGATACAGAAGTGAAATATAGGCCCTCCATACCTGACAATGTCAAGCCTTGGAAGGTTTTTGAGGATGATCTTGAAATTAAAAGATTCCTGGAGACTATTGAGGAGTTTTCAGCATTGCACATTGATCAAGACCCTGCTTTTGAAGAAGATCCCCATGCTAATGTTTTTATGAGAAATATTTTTTATCATCATATTGTTTAGTTGCCTAGCAATCATATTCCCAAAGGACTAGTTCCTTTGGAAAATATTTTTCATAGAAAAGATGTGGCAGTAAAGGGTAAAATCTCAAATGATAATGCTGATACAACTGAGTGCAACATTAGCACAGAGAAGGACCCAAAGTTCATCAAATTGTCAAGCAGCCTGCCAAGAGAGCAGAGGGATGAGTATGTTGATTTATTAAAGGAATTTTCTAATGTATTTGCTTGGACCTATGAAGACCTCAAAACATATGACATAGCTATCATTGAGCATAAGATCCCACTGAAAGAAGAGGCTAAGCCATTTAGGTAGAAGCTAAGACAGATCAATCCTATGTTTCTTCCTTTCATGGAGAGAGAACTAAAGAAACTATTTGACGGCGCAGCCGCACTCCTTGGAGCACGTCTGCTTCCTCAGGACCTTCTTCTTCTCGGCCCGAAGAGATCCAAGGCTCTTCTATTTCCCTATCGGGAAATACACACCCACAGATTCTCTTCTCCCGCGCGATCCCCCTTCCTTGATTTATCGGAGGATTTTAACTCGCGACTTTGCGAGTTCAAAGGCCAGTGGTCGGGTGTGAATCTTACGAGTCCCCAAACGCCAATACAAATCAATACTGACCTCACCATTCTCCTATCACGACTTATCCTATCGCGCTTTCACTACTCGCGATATCAAGCACTTGGTTCTCCGACTCCTGAGTCCCGATGCGCCGAAACTACGATACGCTCGCAAGTCGACTTTTTCAATGATCACGTCTCCCCGTTGGTACTTCGGACTTCGCGGGATCGTGAATCCTGATGTTCAATGCTCAGAAATTTCGCTGCGAAACCCCGATAACTTGCATCACCTGTCCATGTCACCAACTCCTGTGGCCCATACTATTTATGAAACCATCGGGATATCATGATTCCTGTGGCCAAATCCTCGACTCTTCTCTCATGAAACCATGATAGGTGACCTCGTGATGGATTCAATGGCTTGGATCAATGGCTCGGCCCTTCCTGAGCTTGAACCTCCTTCACGCTTATACTGTAACCTCCTCGCACCTTCGTGAGATCCAACGGCCCACGGAACTTCGTGGAATCTCCTCGGAGGATTTTGACCATCTGTTCTTCCTTATGAAATCCATGAAATGAGGAAGTGTCTCTCCATGAGACTCGTTCACCCGCTCACCAACCTGGGATGCTTCCTCCAAACTTCCAACAACAGCTTCCCTGCGCTTTTCCTTCCATGAGTTCGAAGGCCTACTCCTCCTGAGATTTCCACGACTTTAGTCTTCTTGGAAATCTCTTGCATGCACTCCTTGCGACAACGCTTCAACCTCGACTGAGTGTTGAAGTCACTCAACTCTGTGCACTCCTGCAACAATAGTCTTTCGATGTTTCACTTAGAATCGCAACTCTGAGACTTCTCCCTGGCCTGCGCACTCCTTGCATGGCACTGTGCCTAACTGCACATCTGAGATGAATGAGAACAAAATCTAACTCCAATTGAACCTTCTGTCAACGCACTCCTTGCGGACAATTCAACTGCACTCCTTGCAGGAATCTTATGGCTCAATTAGAGAAACAATTGAAACTCATTCACTCTTCCTCACAAACTTCAATTCAACCATGAAATCACATACACAGCATATAAAAGCAAATGTATGACAGGAAGCAAACATTCATGAGCATTCCAACCTCAAATACACAGAGAATAATACAAACCATGAATTTTGAATCAAAGCTTTCTTCTATTAATTCAAATGTCTGTACATGGGTGTTCTTCATATAGTTCTTTGCATTCTCTTTTGCTTCTTCTTTGATAATGTTACAATGATACAATGAGGGTGTCTATATCCGTTTTCCCTCTTGGACTCTAAAGCTATCAAATCTAAAATTAAATTCCTATCTAACAACATTAACTATATTAAATGCCAACTATCTACCTAAGGACGAGAGCTATACGCTCAAGGTCCATTACAATATACAAAGTGTGCCTTCATAAATGGCTTCATTAAAGACTTGCGCAATAGTCCCAAAGCATTTTCAAAATTTGCATTGGCTTATCTAGCTGTCTCCCACTCCACGCTGGCTCGCTTGATGTGCTGGCGATGCTCCTACATCATACTCCCCGCCTTGAAAACTTTCATGGGCTCCTGTCCATCATCTCCTGCATGGTCTGGCCATGCTTCTGAATCTCGGCTTCTATCTCCCAGCTAGCATCTTCCACTGGATGATTCTTCCACTTGACCAGATACTCATAGTATTCTTTTCTCCTGGTCCTCTTACCCACTCTCTTGTCCAGTATGCACTCCATCTACGGTTTTTGTGCAACTGGCAATTGTTTCACCCATTGGATCACTGGCTCCTCAGTTCCAGTCTCTACTTCTCTAGGCTTGTATGGATATAAATCTGTGATATTAAATATTGGAGATATTTCGATGCCATCCGGCAACTCGATCTCATAAGCATTTTCTTCGAATTTCTTCAGGACTCTGCATGGCCCAATTTTCTTCATCTTTAGTTTATTGTATGTTCCCCTTGGGAACCTTGCCTTTCTCAAATGTGCCAGAACTAGATCACCAACTTCAAACTAAAGTTGTCTTTGATGCTGATCTACTCTGTGCTTGTACTCCTGGCTTGAATCTATCAGTCGTTGCTTCACCTTGCTGTGAAGTTCCTTCATTGTCTCAGTGAATTCTTCTGCACTAGCGCTGCTAGTAGCAGTCTGTTATGAATCCCTTAATTCAGAAACTCCCCTTGGCTGCATCCCATAGATAGCCTGAAATGGACTTCGACCTGTACTCCTGTTCACTGAGTCGTTGTATGCGAACTATGCCTGTGGCAATATGTGGTCCCAATTGCTATGGTGTTCTGTCACCAAGCTCCTCAGCAAGTTTCCCATACTTCTGTTGACTACCTTCGTCTGTCCATCCATATGAGGATGATAAGTAGAACTAAACACCAAGTTAGTTCCTAGCTTCTTCCATAAGGTCCTCCAAAAATGCCCTATGAATTTAGTGTCCCTGTCCGAAACTATGCTCTTTGGCAACCCATGAAGTCGAATGATCTCTTTGAAGAACAGATTTGTGATGTGAGTCGCATAGTTGGTTTTCTGGCATGGGATAAAATGTGCCATCTTAGAAAACCTATCCACGACCACAAATATTGAATCAACACCTCTTTGTGTCCTCGACAACCCCAATACAAAATCCATGCTAATTGCTTCCCACGACCTCTCTGGTATGGGCAATGGCTGATAAAATCCTGCATTCTGTTTCCTTCCCTTTGAATGCTGGCAAACTCTACATCTGTCAATGAATCGCTTGACATCTGCTCACATCCCTGGCCAAAAGTATGGCTCATTCAACTTCGCAAATGTCTTATCATGGCCAAAATGTCCTGCCAATCCACCACTGTGTTTCTCTTTTAACAAGTTTTCCCTCATGGAGAAATTTGGAATACACAGATGATTGCCTCTGAACATCAACCCTTTCTGGATCATATAGTCTATCCAAGGACTCCGATCTCTGAGAACTGGATTCTCAGCTACTTCAAACGCTTCTCCAAAATCTGCATCACCTGCATACATGTCTCTGAGATTTTCAAAACCCAATGTTTTGACTCGGAATTCCTGCAGCAACAAACATTTCCTGCTCAAAGCATCAACCACATTGTTAGCAGTACCCGAAATATGCTTAATCACAAATGTGAAATTCTGCATATACTCTACCCATTTTGCATGTTTCTGGTTCAACTTCTCCTGTTGAGTCACAAACTGTAATGCATGATTGTCACTGTACAAAACAAATTCTTTCGGGATCAAGTAATGCCTCCACTTCTTCAGTTCTTGTATGATAGCATAAAATTATTTATCATACCTGGAGTACTTCAGTTTTGCCTCATCGAGCTTCTCGCTGAAATATGCAACCAGTCTGTCTTCCTGACTCAAGACCGCTCCTATGGAAAACCCGCTTGCATCACATTTCACCTGAAATGTCTTCTGGAAATCCGGCAACACCAATACTGGTTGCTTCGTGATCTTTCGCTTCAATAGATTGAAGCTCTTTTCCGCCTCTGTTGTCCAGTGAAAAGACTTATGCCACTTCTTCACTGTATCCATCATTGTTGCGCTAATTCCACTGAAATTCCTGATGAACTTCCGGTAGAAACTAGCCAAACCATGAAAACTTCTCACCTCGAATACATTTCTCAGTGATGGCCAATTTTTTATCACTTCCACCTTGTCTGGATCCATCCTCAACTCATTAGCCGAAATAACAAAACCCAAGTAAATGAGCTCTGTCTTCATAAATGAGGACTTCTTCATATTGATCAACAACTTCTCCTACTGTAGCCTCTTCATCACAATGGCTAAATTCTTCAGGTGTTCAGTCTCTGATTTACTGTAAATCAGTATGTTGTCCAAATACACAATGATGAACTTCCCGATGAATTGTTTCAGGACTTCATTCATCAGCCTCATAAAGGTACTTGGTGCATTCGTCAACCCAAATGGCATGAGTAGCCATTCATATAGTCCTTCATTGGTTTTGAAGGCTGTCTTCCACTCATCACCCTCTCTCATGCGAATCTGGTGATATCCGCTCTTCAAATCTATCTTTGAAAAATATTTCATCCCGCTTAGGCAATCCATCAGATCATCCATTCTCAGCAGTGGAAACCTGTACCTGATGGTTATTTTGTTGATCACTCTTGAGTCGGTACACATTCTCCAACCTCCATCCTTCTTCGAACTGAGTACTGTCGGAACAACACACGGGCTCAAACTTTCTCTGACCAATCCCTTGTCCAATAGCTCCTGGACCTGCTTCTTGACCTCTTCATTTTCTTGTGGCGTCAACCTATACATGGATTTATTCGGCAAACTAGCTCCTGGTATGAGGTCGATGTGATGACTTACACTCCTCATCGGTGGCAATGAATGGGGTAATTCGTCCACTATGATATCAACGAACTCTTCCAGCAGTTCCTGAATCTCATCTAGTAAATCATCCACTCTTTTTCTAGTCAGAACAATCCTTAGCTTTCTAACTACAAAGAATTGTGGATCTTCCCTCTCATGAGAAGTACTGTGTTGCTTACTTTCGGCTTCACCTCCTTATCCTTTATCAGAAGCAACATATGGGTTCTCCCATTCTTCTCTAGGGTATATGTGTTCATTCTCCCATCATGAATCACATTTCTGTCATATTGCCATGGTCTACCTAGAAATAAATGACATACATCCATAGAAATGACATCACAGAGTACTTTATCATTATAACCACCTATTTTGAATTCAACCAAGCATTGTTTAGTAACAGTTACCTGGTGTCCTTTTTGCAACCACGAAACTTTGTATGGACTTGGGTGATGAGTTGTCTCCAGCTCCAGCTTTTCTACCATCTCAGTTGAAACGAGATTATCCATGCTACCACTGTCCACAATAACCTTGCATACTCTATCCTTAGTCTTGCAAGCTGTTCTAAAGAGTCTGGTCCTTTGAGCTGAGTCCTCCACCTCCTTTCTGAGTGTTAAGAGAACTTTACGCATCATCAGTGACCTTCTGCCTTCTGTGTCTTCGGCCTCAACATCCCGCTTCTGTGCTTTGGTGATGTGAGCTTCTCCAATGTCCTTCTTTTTCTCTGGACACTCATAAGACTTGTGCCCATTCTTTCCACATGTGAAGCATGTGATCACTCCACCTCTTCCTCTTCCTCTACCTCTAGTATGAGGAAAAGTGTTTGCGTCAGCATAATATCCCCTTTTCTCTGTATGTTTCCCTCTCTGTTCAACGTATGGCCCTTGCTGTGAGGTACCATCTCTTTCAAATTTACCCTGAGGTTTCTTCCATTCCTCCTTAGGCTTCTAGTATTTCTCCTGGGCAACTGCTTTGCCTCTTGGCTGGCTCCTGCCTCGCCCTTGCTAACCTTGCTTACGGCTCAGCTTCTCCTCAGCTTTCAGAGCCATCTGATAAGCATCCTCCATCATCCTAATGGTAACCATGCTTAATTCATCCTGAATGTCATATCTCAGACCATTCAGATATCTAGAAACCTTCTCATCATCACTCTCCCGATGACCTGCCCTGATGTTCAGTCGATAGAATTCCTCAGTGTATTATTTCACCGTCATCAGCTTCTGTCTCAGGTTCTGCATCCTCCTGAACATAGTAATTTGATAGTCTCTCGAGATGAACTTCACCTTCATCTTTGCGATCATTCGATCCCAATTCTTGATCTTTTGCTTGCCTTTTCAGCGTCTATATGCTTGTAGCTCGTCCCACCATAAGGCTGCATGTCCTTTCAAGCGTGTGACAGCATGCTTGACTTTCTTTTCCTCCTCGATATCTTCATAGTCGAAGTAGGTGTCAAGAGCTTTAATCCAATCTAGTAGCTCTTCTGCATCCAGATTTCCCTCATAGAATGGAATGTCCATCTTTGCCTTTGCACCCATCCATGCAATAGCTTTGATTAGACTTTCGTTTGCTGCATCTTTGGCTAAAACTTCCTCTTCGCATTCAGCTTCAACTTCGTTGTCGGAATCACTGAGATCCCCTGCACTAGCTGTGCATCTTTGCGCTGTCTCCATCTCCTCAAGTCTTGCTTGGATATCACGCATCTGTCTCTCCATTTCTATATTTCCTATCGACCTGCCTCCTCTCCACACCTCCCTATCTTCTGGATCAGGTGACTGTTGTTCTCTTCTGGGCGGCATGACAAATTTCTCCTTCTCTACTACAGAAAGTAAAGAAATAATCCTCGCTCTGATACCACTTGAAGGCACATCCGCACTCCTCAGAGCGTGTCCACTTCCTCATGACCGTCCTCTTCTCGGACCGAAGAGCTCCAAGGCTCTTCTATTTCCCTATCGGGAAATACACACCCACAGATTCTCTTCTCCCACGTGATCCTCCTTCCTTGATTTATCGGAGGATCGAAACTCGTGACTTCGCGAGTTCAAAGGCCAGTGGTCGGGTGTGAATCTTACGAGTCCGCGAACGCCGATACAAATCAATGTTGACCTCACCCTTCTCCTATCGCAACTTATCCTATCGCCCTTTCACTACTCATGATATCAAGCACTTGGTTCTCCGACTCTCAAGTCCCGATGCGTCGAAACTTCGATACACTCGCAAGTTGACTTTTTCAACGGTCACGTCTCCCCATCAGGACTTCGAACTTCGCGAGATCATGAATCCCGATGTTCAATGCTCAGAACTTTCGCTGCGAAACCCCGATAACTCGCGTCACCTGTCCATGTCACCAACTCATGTGGCCCACACTATTTATGAAACCGTCGGGATATCGCTTATCGCAATATCACGATTCTCGTGGCCAAATCCTCGACTCTTCTCTCGCGAAACACTGATAGGCGACCTCACGATGGATTCAACGACCCTAACTGGCTTGGATCAATGGCTCGACCCTTCCTGAGATTAAACCTCCTTCATGCTTATACTGTAACCTCCTCGCACCTTCGTGAGATCCAACGACCCACAGAACTTCGTGGAATCTCCTTGGAGGATTTCGATCGTCCGTTCTTCCTTATGCAATCCACGAAATGAGGAAGTGTCTCTCCACGAGACTCGTTCACCTGCTCACCAATCTGCGATGCTTCCTATGAACTTCCAACAGCATCTTCCCTGTGATTTTCCTTCCGTGAGTTCGAAGGCCTACTCCTCCTGACCTTTCCACGACTTCAGTCTTCTTGGAAATCTCTTGCACGCACTCCTTGTGGCAACCCTTCAACCTCGACTGAGTGTTGAAGTCACTCAACTCTGCGCACTCCTGCAGTAGCAGTCTTTCGATGTTTCACTCAGAATCGCAACTCTGAGACTTCTCCCTAGCATGCGCACTCCTTGCACGACATTGTGCCTAACTGCACCTCTGAGATGAATGAGAACAAAAGCTAACTCCAATTGAAGCTTCTGTCAACGCACTCCTTGCAGACAATTCAACTGCACTCCTTGCAGGAATCTTCTGGCTCAATTAGAGAAACAATTGAAACTCATTCACTCTTCCTCACAGACTTCAATTCAACCATGAAATCACATACACAGCATATAAAATCAAATGTATGACAGGAAGCAAACATTCATGAGCATTCCAACCTCAAATACACAGAGAATAACACAAACCATGAATTTTGAATCAAAGCTTTCTTCTATTAATTCAAATGTCTGTACATGGGTGTTCTTCATACAGTTCTCTGCATGCTCTTCTGCTTCTTCTTTGATAATGTTACAATGATACAATGAGGGTGTCTATATCCGTTTTCCCTCTTGGACTCTAAATCTATCAAATCTAAAATTAAATTCCTATCTAACAAAATTAACTATATTAAATGCCAACTATCTACCTAGGGACGAGAGCTATCTGCTCAAGGTCCATTACAATATACAAAGTGCGCCTTCATAAATGGCTTCATTAAGGACTTGCGCAATAGTCCCAAAGCATTTTCAAAATTTGCGCTGGCGTATTCAGCTGTCTCCCGCTCCACGCTGGTTCGCTTGCTGTGCTGGTGATGCTCCTGCATCACTGTTGGATGCCCAAAACATTGTCCCTTTGAGATATTCTGAATGGGTGGCTAATTTGGTCCCAGTGAGAAAGAAAAGTGGAGAAATCAGACTCTTTGTTGATTTCAGAAATCTGAATAGGAGCTCGAAGAAAGAAAATTACCCCTTACCAAATATGGAACATATATTACAAAGGGTAATTGGTGCATCAAGGATATCCATGATTGATGGATTTTTGGGCTACAATCAGATATCAGTCTTGCCTGAGGACAGATAAAAAACAACCTTCACCACTCCTTGGGGTACATTCATGTATGCCAAAATGCCCTTTGGATTGATGAATGCAGAAGAAAATTTTCAACGAGCCATGGACATATCCTTCATTGGAGAAAAGGATAAGTTTATGGTAATCTATCTGGATGACATAGCAGTCTTTTCCAGATCTGATAAAGAACATTTCTATCATATGAGGAAGGTTTTATTGAAATGTAGAAAGTTTGGTCTTTCATTAAATCCCAAAAAATATTTGTTCACCATGAAGGAGGGAAATTTGTTGGGCCATATAGTATCTGTTGAGGGAGTGAGAATTGATCCCAGCAGGGTGGAGACAATTCAAACCTTGCCACTTCCTAGGTCCAGGAAAGAATTCCAGTCTTTTCTGGGCAATATGATCTTTCTAAGGAGGTTTGCTCAAACTTTGTTGAGTTGGTGAATCATATCACAATCATTCTTAGAAAGAAAAATGAAGTAAAATGGACTGTTGAACCCAGGGAATCCTTTGACCAAATTAAAAAGGCATTGAATGAGGGACCTATTCTTATCGGTCCTGATTATTCCAAGGATTTTCCTTTGATACAATGGTCATTGTTGTTCTACTATAGAATAATGATGCAGGGCTGGAGAAACCTATTTATTTTTTCAGTAGAGCACTAAGGGATGCTGAGATCAGATCTTACATCGTGGAAAAGTAGGCCTATGCCTTGGTGAAAGATATAAAATATTTCAAAGTCTATGTTCTACACTCAAAGGTCATTACATATGTTCCTTCAGCTTCTATGAAGGACATTCTTATTCAACCTGACATAGACAAGAGAAGGAACAAATGGATTTCCAAAATCCTTGAGTTTGATCTAGAAGTAAATCCCACCAAGCTAGTTAAAGGGCGAGGTTTAGCCAAGTTGTTGGTTGAATCTAATTGTAAATCCTTGGGGGTTAACTTCACCAATGTTTGCTCAGAAGATCAACAAGTTGAGTTGTCCAACAAAGGTTCTCAGGACAACTTACCATTAGTAGAATGCACCTGGTATGGAGACATTATATATTTTCTGCAGGAATTAAGGCCCCTGATGGAATGGGGAAGAGAAAGGAAAGAGATTTAAAGATCAAATCAATCAGATATCACCTTATTGACCAGGTCTTGTATTGGAAAGACCCTCTAAGAGTGCTTCTGAGATGTCTGGACCCACAGGAGGCCCAAAGAGTTATGATTGATTTTCATAATAGTATATGTGGGGGACACCATTTTTAGAACACCACAGCCTACAAAATTCTCAGAGTTGGGTACTACTAGCCCACTTTATTCATTGATGTCTGCAAAAAGATCAGATCCTGCATCAAATGTCAAAAATTCTCAGGAAAGAAGCATCTCAAATATCTGCCACTAAATCTTATAGTAGCTTCGGGACCCTTTCAGCAATGGAGGTTGGACTTCATTAGGGAGATTCATCCCCCTTCAAGTGGTTAGCATACATGGATCCTAACTGCCACATACAATTTTACCAAGTGGATAGAAGTTATCCCCACAAGGAGCACTTCCCACAAGGTAATCATCAGCTTCCTGGAGGATATTGTAGAAACGTTTGGCTGTCCTACCAGAATCATCATTGATAATGTCACATCCTTCAAGTCTGAGCCTTTGATCAAGATCTGTGAGAAGTTTGGGATTTCATTCATTCACTCCACTCCTTATTATCCCCAAGGGAATGGACTGGCAGAGTCCTCTAACAAAAGCTTGATCAAGCTTATTAAAGGACTATTAGAAGACAATAAGAAGGCCTGGGATTCAAAGCTGAAATTTTTTATGTCCCCTCATCGAGTGATGACAAAGAGATCCATAGGCATCTCCCCTTTCCAGCTTGTTTATGGGACAAAAGTTGTTTTTCCTTCTCAGCTGGCTCTACCTGTAGAAAAAATCTTTTAGGATTATCAATCAGAGCCTGACAATATGATCAGAAGAACTCATCAACTGGTGGAGGTCCAGTAGGCTAGAGAGCAGGTGATGGACATAGCTCATGACCGTCAGCAAACGATCAATAAAGCCTTTGACAGAAAGGCAAAAAAAGAAGATTTCTAGATGGGAGATCTAGTGCTTAAATGGGATGCACCTAGACACGACAAAGGAAAGAACAAAAAGTTTGAAGCCCTCTGGATTGGGCCCTTCAAAATATCTGAAGTGTTTTTAAATAATACTTACAGGCTGTAGGATTTGGAGGGCAAGGAAATTTCAATGGCCATGTGAATGAGAATTTCTTGAAGAAGTGATTTAATTGAGCCATAAGGGGCTCCCCTAAATTTGTAAATATTGTTTTCCTATTTTGTTTCTCGGTTTTAATAAAGACCCCAAAACCCAACAATAAGGCACTGGAGTTGTGTGCTCTTGCCAGCTCGCAGGGAGCATGCCATCCCCCATGGGGCCTAATGTTATCACATAATCTTGTCAATACCTTGGGAGTCTATGTTTTATACCTATGTCTGTAATTTTGCTTGTATTTTCCCCTTCTGCAGACTCGATCATGGTTATCTCATCCCTCCCAGCATGTAGTTTTATTTCATTTGCAGTCATCCTTCTCGATCGACCAGTTTTTCTTTGACATTATGCCTGAAAGAGATCGGTCTTGAATTCATCTATCTCTTCTCAAGGCCGATCCCTTCTCCTTTTACCTCCATTATGGAACCTTTCTTCGCCCAAGCCTAAGTCTGGTCGTCCAAGCCTCCATTTTCATTGTCTGCAACATTGAAATTGATCGAATAGTTACACAAATCAAGCGAGCGAGCAAGGACTAGTTTCAACGGCGAGGATCTATCATCAGGGTAGATCGACGGTCATCGGGTAACTGGGGCCATAGACTTCCCGAGATTTTAGAACCAAGTCTTATCCCTAATGGCCAAAGTCGCGAAAGAACCTAAGCCATCCAATTCAGTGGGGATAGGTGGCAGTAGTTGAATCGCCGATAAGGCCTTTCAGGAACGTCAAAGTGAAATCGTCGAGATAGTATCAGCCGTCCATCAGGGTCAAAACGTGGCATGAAATCCAGGATCTAGAGAGGTCCCACATTAAGTAATAGTCATGTTGATCTGGGTCGTTCAAGCAATAGCCACTTGGCACGCGATTACGTCCCATAACAATTCCGGCTATTGCAATTCTAAGTGACAAGGGGTCACTTCTTTCCATTGCATATACGCGAAAGAAAAACCCTGAAATGCCATGGGGGGGGTTTGGGCCTACGGTCATGGTCCCAGAGTTATATGGAAAGTGGGACAAAGAAGATGAGGGGGGCATGGCCAGCATGGTTCGACGGGTTAATCGTGGTCGTCGGACTCGGGGCACACGGTCACAGCCTGGGGTCCCTATGAGTGGGGAGCTAGACGGAAGAGGGATACAGCCTTCGAAACTTGAGGAGAAGGCGCGTATTCATACCCTGTGCATGAAGTCTCGACCACCTACCATGGGAGAACGCAGTTATTGAAATTTTGAGCGGTTGTTGAAACCTCACCTTAACCCATGAATGGAAGGTGTGGGAGGTCTGGAACAATTAAGCCTGTGGTACCGCTATGTGCAGGCTTTCCTGTAGGAGCGATGATAATCTGAGCCTCCCTTGAAAAAAGATCATGCACATGCTAGGCTTGGAATTAATGGCTCAACTACCCTCCTGCTGTTAGGGGGGCGAATTGCTCTGAGTATATATACTCAGTTTTTGTATTTTTGTAGGGATCGATGGTAGAGCTACGCTCCCAACTATAATGTTTGATGAGGCCTCTGGTTCTCTGGCTATGAACTGATACTTGAGACTTCTTGTTTAATGGTAGCCAACTTATTCTTTATTTCCTTCCTTCTGACTCTTAAATCCCGGGCATGGATGATGCAGTCAGGTGTTGTGATTATGGTATAGTGTAGGTTTGACTATATCTATTTTTTTACAGCATTTAAGTTTCTTGAAGTTTTCAGATTTGAGAGGATCTTATATTTGATACTTTTCCTCCAAAGGCTGTTGGAAGACCGGGTGTCCAGAGAAGACTTTCATACCTTTCTCGTCTTTCCTCCACCTACTCACTGCTATGAAAACTCACTGGCCCAAGTTAGATCAAGGCCTTACTTATCTCTACATTTCCAACCAAGTTTTCTGAGTTAAAACGATATTGTTCTGAGTTTACTCCCATTCGATCACCCTTTTATAACCAACTTGTGACATATAAGACTAATGGGTATTGGAATTACTCTTGTTGCAATCCATGGGTTACTCCTGATGCTAATATATATATATATATATATATATATATATATATAT